>JAQQSV010014346.1:0-12311 GCA_028646515.1 Pseudochirops corinnae
AATGGGTTCTGTCACTCTTAAATCTGCTCAAATTTACTTTTTAGTTCCCAAGGACGAAATTCTTGGGGAGCTTGTTCAAGTCACTGCTTACTCTCCACCATCTTAGCTCCGCCCCTATTCTTAACCATCTTACTTTAATCACATGTATATCATTTACCTAGTTCATGGGGAAAAGTCAACATCCTGAACTTCAGAGAATACAAACAGATTACAAATAGAAGTTACAAGCAGACAAAGAAACAGATCAGCAACTGGGCTTCCAGCAATCTGACCATTACATCCATACCTGATTAGTTGCCAGAGAGGGAAGCATCAACATCTGGGTTTTCAAAGCCGGGTGGCTCAATGGCTGCCCAGAGTCTCATCTGGCCAAATCATACAACTCTTTCCAAAGTGAGCCCCAAAGCAAAAACTCACATCAGGGTATATATTGCCTTCTCCTGGATTGGAGAATGTTACAACCCTCTTGACCCACTGCCCAATCACAAAGTAATAAGTTGTGGGCCTTCCTGAAAACCAAGCTTCCCTCCACAGGCTCCATGTGGCCACATTCAGCTTGTTAGGGGGCAGCGCATATTTTCAAATCAGGGAAGGTTCTCAGAGTCACTTAAGCCTATCAAAGGGCCTAAGGGCAGGGAAGATCTTCACTGGTGCATATGAAAATAAAAAAATTACCCCTGAACTACTCAGAAGAAAAACTTGAGGAAGTCACAATTATTAATTTTATTATTGCTATTAATTATGGAGTAAAAATTGCCATGATAATAAAGAATTAGCTTTGAAATGAACCTTAAGATGCTCCTTTGAGAATACCAGTTCTAAATTCTTCAGCCAGTTCACGTGTGCTCTCAATGGTCAGACAACACTTTTCCTAGCTCACATAGAGGATCACTTAATTCTGTATAGCACACTTCTGTGGTCATTTCTCATTGGAGTAGTTGAGTGTGAGCTCAGAGTTGTGCATGGAATAGAATTCTGGGGGTGGAGAATGAGAGAGTAAGTATGACAAATGGGACAGTAGTGTTTGATCCCATGACAGATAGAAGCAGGGAATTCAGTGATAAAGACAAATGGTAGGTATGAAAGGAGTCTCTTTGCCTGGAATTTCACTTGAGTCTGTTCTTCTATTCTGCAAGTGATGAACAGGCACTGAGATCTTATCTGGTACCCTATACAACTTAGTGGAAGAGGTAACTGTACTAGGAGCTTTAGGAAAACAGGATCAAAAGTAACAGATAGTAATAGAGCAGTGAATGAGGAAAATCAACAAAAGGGAAGGTTTAGTGATCCAGTTGTGAAGAAAATCACCAATTAGCCATTGACCCTATAGGAAACAAAGAGTGTAACAACACTGGTGACAATTTTTAGGTCTTTGTGGGAATCATTAATAAGGCAATCTGAATATAAGCACCTGAATGATGTTCTCTAAATGCCTGCCTTTAGGGCATACCTATAGACTACTTAAGGTAAATTTGCATTTAGGTGTAGTGGGATTGGGTGGAGAAACCTTGATATGCAGCTCACAGGTACTTATTTTAATGTATTTGATTTTATTCCTTTTATATTTTCTGTCTTTCCTTTGGCATGTGTGTTAATATGTTGAAGATTACCAATGCCTTTCACACAATATTTTTCTTCAGAAGAGTATGATACTTGAATACAGAGACTAATTTCATGACTAATCTCATATTCTTAACACCTAGACCAGTAATTTGCAAAAAGAATGTACTTAACGAGTGTTTTTAACTTAACTAAATTCAGATTAGAAAATTTTTAATAGTTCTGCCATATTATCATTATGTTGGCTTGTGTTATCATTATTATTGAATAAAGACACTAAAAGTTTTAGAAGTAGAATGGTATAGTAAATAATGCACTGATACTTATGATGAGTTATTTGATTATGGACTATCTCTATCATATCACTCTGCTTCCCGTTCCTCATTCGCAAAAATGAGCATATGAATAAATTTTCCTAACTCACTGGCTTGTTTTAAGGAAAGTACTTTGTTAACTTAAGTTCTATTAAATGTAAGCCATGGTTACTATTCTGTTTGAAAAAATGCTATGGAACTATGTCTAAATAATTATATTTTTCAACTTTCCAGAAGAAAAATATTTTTAAAAAATAGACACCAGATTGAGACTCACTTTTCCAAATTGAGATGAGAAAAAAAAACACCTTTCTATTGAACCAGATTCCTGCTGTATTTACCTTGTATGCCAGAAGTATTTACATATAGAAAATTTATATAGACATGAATGAGAATTAATTCTAAATAGCAAAATCTTATCAAGATATGGAGATGAATGGCATTCAATATAAAAATGAAAGAATTAAAACTAGATCTAATTCTTTTTTATTTAAAAAAAATAAATGCTATGGATTTGATTAAGTTGGAATTATTTGAAAATATGGCTAATTACTCATTCCAAATGAGGGGATAAACCTTGTGGACTGGTCTACTCTCTTACTATAGCTTTCATGGAAATAGACCGACCCAGCTACCTTAGATACATCTTATGTTATTAGTTTGCATTCAAATCAAAAGAGTCAAGGGTCAGTCATGTGTAATTGGTGCAAAAGTCCTAGATAACAGATTTGACCTAGGTTCAACATTCACTCGGTAAATTACCTTGGCTGCTTAGAGGAGTTTTCTCATTTGTCAGTAACAAAATAGGTATACAATACTCAAAAAAAATTCTGTGACACATTTATTTGAATGTTCCCTCCAGTGATGCCCTCCAGGAACAGAAAGAAACTGAGTTGCACCTAGAAGCTATAGCTAAAGGGAGTAAGAAGGAAGGGGGTTCCTTTTATTGGAAATCTTACATTCTGCTCCATCATTTTAACTGTCTGTAAATGTTTCCTGGAATTCTCTCCTATTTACTCTACTAATCTCCCTTTCACATTTTCTTCCTTCTTCCTTCCCAGCAGAGAGGGAAATAGGTGAGGTTAACACTTCAAGTTAACACTTCAAGACCTAAGGCAATTCCTATGACATCCTTGGGCCTCAGTTTTCTCATCTGTAAAACAAAGGCCTTGGACTAACTGGTTTCTAAGGACTTTTCCAGCTCTTAAGCCATAACATGACAAGGAAAGCTGAACCGGAATTTTGAAATGTTTTGAAGGAAGTATGACTGTAAGGCATATAAGAGTGACTTAAATATAAACTAACTTCTCAGTTATTGGTATGTTTCTTAAAAAGAAAAAGAAAAGACTTCCCTTCCATTCTACAAGTGGCATTAGTGATTAGAAAACATGCTGTAGCTCCATGAGCTACTCACAATAATAGACTATCCTCAACTGACTTGTTATATCAGAGAAATTATAAACTCCTTATAGCATAGAAAAATAACAGGCAACAGAGCACAGTGTAAACAGTCAAAATATTGATTGTTTACAGATCATGATTATTTAGTTATGTCAATGGTAAACGGTATATGCAATTAAGAACAATCAAACCATGTCATCATGATAATTAAAAAGTCATTTTTTAAGTGCACAGTAGCATGTGGTATTAGGGTGAGCACTGTAGAAAGCAAATGCATATACACAGACTTTAGAGTTGAAAGAAATGTTACTGATTATTTGCCTTGCCAAAAGAGCAGTGAGTTAGGAACGGTGAGCCAGGCCGCCTATCTCCAAATCAAATGGTATTCCTGTAAGAATATATTACATTGAGGTTTGTGTAAACCAACAGCACTAATTTAGCTGAATGAAAGATACATGAACAGAACTGTTATCACTGAAGAGGATATAATAATTAATAATAATAATGAAATAATAGATAGCATTTATATAATATTTTTAGAATTGAAAATGCGTTACAAATATTATATCATTTGATTCCTGTAAGAACCATGTGAGTTAGGTAATGTTATAATCGCCATTTTACAAGGGAAGGAATTGAGGCAGATAGAATTAAGTGATTTGCCCAGGGTCACAGCTAGTAAGTATCTGAGGCTGCATTTGAATTCAGGTCTTCCTGATACCAGGAAGGTCCAATAGTCTATCAACTGTATCACCTAACTTTCTCATATAAGGATGGGGATTGTGATTTCATTGTAAAGGGAAATTCCAGGTGAGGCAATTATCTCTACTATTTCAGATCAATGCTTTTCCTACAAAACATCCTAAAGAGATATTTAAAGAACTAAGACCTAGAGTGGAGCCAAGATGATGAAGCAAAAGGAGGGACTTGCTGGGGATCTTCAAAAAAACACCTCCAAATATCTCTAAAAAACTAATCTGAACAAATTCTAGAGCCACACAATCCACAAAGAGACAGGATGTGGCAGATTTCCAGCCCAAGACACCCTGGAAGGTCAGCAAGAAGGGTATATTGCATTGGACTGGGAGAGAAATTCAGTCTGGTGTGCAGGCTGCACTAGCACAGAACTGAGCATAGAAAAGTCAGAGCAGACCCCAGGGGGAGTGAATCACTGGCTGCAGTGGTGATTCCCAGACATCTCAGTGCAGGAGGAGAGTCGTTGAAGCTGGGTGGGAGAGAAGCACAGTTCTTTGCAGGGCCTGCAGCAGCAGCAACAATTGCTCCTGGAGCTATCAGTCCACAGACTGAATGTTCGAAAGCCATCTATTTAAATTTCTGGGAGCCAAGATAGGAGAGTAAGCAGTAAGTCTCTCTCACCCTCCCTTATAGACTTTAAACAATCCAGAGAATATCACCCCAACAAAAATCCTGAAATAGGGTAGCCAGCAGAAAGACAGGATACAGCAATCTTTCAGCTCAGGAGGCTAGGGGGATTAATGGGAAAGGTCCCTCTTGCTATGACTGAAGGGGACTAGTACAGGACAGGAGACATCCCAGCAAGCCACCAAAAATAGATCTAATTAAAAGAGATAAGGAAGGAAACTACATCCAGGTAAAAGGCACGATAGACCATGAAGCAATATCATTATTAAATATGTATGCATCAAGTGGTATAGGATCTAAATTATTAGAGGAGAAGTTAAGGAAGTTACAGGAAGAAATTGACAGCAAAACTGTACTAGTGGGGGACCTCAACCTTCCCCTCTCTGAACCAGATGAATCAAACCACAAAATAGACAAGAAAGAAGTTAAGGAGGTAAATAAAATTTTAGAAGAGTTACCTATGGTAAACCCCTGGAGAAAATGGAATAGGGATAGAAAGGAAATAAACCTTTTTCTCAGCAGTATATGGCACCTACACAAAAAATGACTATGTACTAGAGTATAAAAACCTCACAATCCAATGCAGAAAGGCAGAAATATTAAATGCATCCTTTTCAGATCATGATGCAATAGAAATTACATGTGATAAAAGATAACGGAAAGATAGACTAAAAATTAATTGGAAACAAAGAAATAAGACATAGGGTCAAAAAGTTAGGATACATTGAAGACTGGCCCTGGACCCAGATCTTCCTGGCTCTGAGGCTGACTTTCTTTCCAATTTGCTATACTGTCTCTCACAAAAAAAGCAGAGAAATTGAACAAGCCACATGTTCAGCTTTCTGTTAATGTCCTCCATTCCCTCACTGCCTTATGGAGTGGACTCAATTCTTGAAGGTTATGAAATTAGACCACAAGAACCATAGGATCATAAAGAGGAAGGAAAATTTAAGTATGGGTCCAGTGAAAGACAGACCCAACTAATCCAGTTTCAGAATGTCTACCATAGCAAGGCATAAACCTAATTTCTAAGGCACAGATAGGTAGAGATCTTTGATAATAGAAGTACTCCAAAGAAATCACATTAATTAAAAATAAAATATATATGTATATTTATATGTGTATGTATGCATGTTCATACATATACATACATAAATGCATATTTGTGTATGTATATATCCACACACAAAAGCTTATTCCATGATTCAGTGATCTATGGTTTGTTCTAGGATGATGAAAATTAGAGTATATTGACAACATTTGTTCTCCTTTAGCCAATAGATACCACTGATTTTAGCATGTAACATACATGTAAAATACAATAATTAGTTAAAATGGAACTCCTAAATGTGCTGCTTCTCCACAGTGAACTTTTCCCTGGCTTATCTCCTTGCTAATTCCACCCCTAGGGTTAGCTTCCCTGATGGTGTCTTCATGATGTCCCAGGGAATTTTCCCCCATGAGGAATAGCATTTCAAGGTCTAAGTATCTCTCAGAAGTCTTCCCCCAAACTGAATTTGTCTTAAGCTTATTTGAGGGTGTTCTTCATGCTGTTTTCCCCAGAAGATGTTTTCTATGCTTTTTCCAGGTACCAACATGTTTAATTTTTATCCTGCTTACACATATTAGGTATTCTAAAAATCTTTGACCCATTAAATTTGTTGAATAGGCCAACACCTTTGATGATGAACTACCTGAATATAACACTTCTTGGATAATGAACAAGAAGTTGTATTTCTTTGTAGGGAAGAAGCAAGCAGGTTTCTATCATCTATGAGAAGCTGACGGTGATTTTTTTTTTTTCTTTTCTAAGAGCAAAGTAATCTGGGTTTAAGTATAGTAGTTTATTTAATAGTAATGATATGCATAACTTATAAATAAGGGTCCCATGGTTGGAGAGTAGTGACTACAATATTGATACTTGAAGCAAAAAATGCAAACAGCACAAAGAAGCCAACTAATTCATTTATGAAAAAAAAATGTGAAAATAATAGGAGTAGTTAGGTTAAACCCAAGTGAATGTGAGGAGAAATCAGTCACTGTAGTGGCTTTCACATAGATTATTATTGCCAATACAATTTTAGTAATTGTAGTTAATTACTAATTGTGAGAGATGCTAAGATCAGCTTATTCTATTCTGCTAAATGGTGATATCTAGTGGCACCTTATGATATTTTTTTTGATTCCTTTTAATTTCAATGCCCTAGGATAAAGCCGTGATGACTGCCCTAGTTATATTTCACACCATTCACTGCCACAGTTTTGTTGTACCATTAACAAAACAAGTTAAGAAACTAATTCTGTTATTTCTACAGGATTACTTCGACTTAGCTACCCATACTTCATCAGGACCCTAGTTGCTTTTGCTTCTGTTCAGAAAGCTAGAGGATAGGGCACAAAACTCCTCCCATAGCCTCCCTTTAGAGAGGGTTCAAAATGCCATCCATTTCTTCATTTGCCACTAGATACTCTGCTTGGTTTCACTATACCATCATCTTCATTATTGTCCCAAGTAACCTCTTATACACATCTCCCACCCTTTTCAACTTCCTTTTCTTTATAATTTCCCCTTTAAGATTATAAGACTTTTGAGGCTAAGAACAATCTTTTTCTCTTTTGTGTCCTCAGTGTTTAACTTAACAGTGTCTGGCATAGAGTAGGCAATTAAATGTTTATCATGTATTATACTTTTTTGTGATATTAAAACAGAACTGACTTTTGTTTTATTAGCATTTTTTCCAAGTTCCAATTTGTCCTTCTCAACTCAAATTCTTTCAGATTCCTGCTATCATCTTGATCTTCCTAAATTAACATTTTCTTAATATCTCTACCCTGTTCACTAATCTTCCCTTCCCTACAGAATAAAGTGCAACCAATCTGTTCCTAATGCATCTTTCCAGGTATCTTCATTTCTTTTCTATAGGAAAAAAATCAGTTACAGACATCTTTTCACTAAGACCCAAATTTAACTTACACATTCTTAACTTTGTGCCTTTTCGATTCTCTCTTACCTGGAAAAACTTTCCCCCTAAAGAATTTCTACCTAACTTTCAAGGATCAGTTCTCTTCTATGAAGAGAACCTCTTCCATGAAGCCTTCTTTGATCATCCAAGTCCAAGGTAAAGCTTGTCCTCTTAATCTCTGTAACACATTGCCTACTGTAATGGCAAGCAAAGTAGAACTTAAGCTCCGTGTTTCAGCTATTCAAGTACCTTTAAGCCCAATCTGTGATTATATCAAATCTTTGTTGGAAACAGTATACTTTGTGTAGCCCTTAATAGGCCTAAAGGAGCTTGGAGTTCTTTCCTGACTTTAATAGGCCTAATATCATCACAAGGAGCCCAAGATAATGGGAACTTGCTGAAAGAGCAGAACAGGAAGGTCACAACAGGAAGGGTGGAACAGGGAAGAGCAGAACATATAAAAGTTCAAGTGCCAGTTGAGACCAAACAGAACAGAGATTGAGAAGGCTTGTGATTTCGGCACTCTGTCTGTTGGCCTGTCAGACAAAAGCCTTATCTGTTGTTTTTAGAGAAAATATCTGAAAGAGGACTTTATTACTCATCCAAAAGTCTTAAGGACATTACTGCTATTTACAAAGGTTCTGAAAGAGGACTTTTACTCCTGTTTACAGAAGTCCTGGGACTTTACTGCTGATTCAGGTTTTATTTCTCAGACAGAAGCTTTGTCTGTTGTTTTGTGTTACTTTGTCATACAGAAAGTGAACTGAGATAATAGTGCCGGCAATGTATGTGAATTATATCTCTGCTAAATTTAATGTATGCAAATATTGTGGATCTGTTAAGCTTTGTCTTCCCAGAAACAGAAACTGCAAAGGACTTGGAGTGGACTAGTTACTGTGAGCTATGATCAGAGAGCTGCCTACCTGTGAATCCAGGCAAGAGCTGGGACTGTGGAAGAGGAGCCATGGAGTTTGGAAATCAGCCTGAGTTAAGATGAAAGGACTTTTACTTGAGTACTCAGTAATGGCTGATGAGATTGTAACTTACTTGCGACCTAGGAAGGATGGCCTTTGTACTTTCTACTACCTCTTAAGAATGATTGACTTAAGATTAGTTTAAGGATGATTGGAAGCCAGTCTCTACTTAAGGGATGAATGGTCTTCATTTGAGTACTCAATACTGATAGATGAGATTGTGACTTACTGAGTGATATGTGTTGTTTAAGACTATGTGGCACCAATTAAAACAACTCTGAGGTACCACATCTCACTTGGCAGATTGGATAAGATGACAAAACAGGAAAATGATAAGTGCTGGAGAGGATGTGGAAAAATTGGAACATTAATGCATTGTTGATGGAGTTGTGAACTGATCCAATTATTCTGAAGAGCAATTTGGAATTATGCCCAAAGGGCTATAAAAATGTGCATACCTTTTGACCCAGCAATATCACTTCTAGGGCCGTATACCAATGAAATCATACATGTGGGAGAAGAATCCATATGTACAAAAATATCTATAGCAGCTCTTTTTCTAGTGGCAAAGAATTGGAAATCAAGGGGATGTCCATCAACTGGGGAATGGCTAAACAAGTTGTAGTATATGAATGTAATGGAATACTACTGTGCCATCAGAAATGAGGAGCAGATAGACTTCAGAATAACCTGGAAAGACTTAGATAAACTGATGCTGAGTGAAGAGAGCAGAACCAGGAGAACTTTGTACAGAATTACAGACACATTGTATGTGTGATGACTAACACTGACAGACTGGGTTCCCCTCAGCAATACAAAGTTATAAGACAACTACAAAAGACTCATGATGGAAGACGATATCCACATCCAGAGAAAGAACTACATAGTCTGCATGCAGGTTGAAGCAAGCTATTTGCTCTCTCTTTTTGTGTTTTGTTTTGTTTTGTCCCTTCTTTCTTATTGTTCACTCCATTGGTTATAATCCTTCCCTACAACTTGACTAATGTTTAATGTGAAGGTATTTGTAGAACCAATATTTGCTTGCATGATGTCATGAGAGAGGAGGGGGAGAAAATTTGGAACTCAAGAAATTGTAGAACTGAATGTTGTAAACTAAAATTAAATAAATATATTTTTTTAAAGACTATATAGCCACCTTAGTAATAAGTTGTTATGTTATATTGTTGTGAATGTTTTACTTTAGTTTATTGCTGAATAAATAGAGAGTTCACTATATATGTGATCAGAACCTTAAAGTTAATCATAGCAGGAGTCTTCAGGAGAGCTGCTTGTGATTGAGTTTATACCTATACTCTTCATTTTCACTTAGATTTTATTTATTACCTTTTTTTGTTTAACCACAGCTTTTGCTGAACCAGGAGGCTCTGATCCCTTTACTACTAGGAAGCTCCCAAGTGGGGGCTCAAAGTTAGACTGATATTGGAGGCTGGAGGAGAATCTGGATACCAAAGAAAGGAGTTAGACTGTTTTTCATTATCTTTGATTTTTTACAACCCCTTATCAGAGCCCTAAGGAAAAATCACTTAAAGTTTAGGTTTGGTTTATTTCTAAGGCCTCTCCAAAAAGGTGATTAGAAAGGTACTCAATATACATTGTAGATATGGCATTATTAAGCTATTTATTTCTTCAACAAGAAACAATTAAATACACTGTATTGGTAATGGAATTTTGAGATGTCCCTGTATTGGCTTGGTTTTTGGGTTGAGTGTTAAAACCCAGAGCTTGTGAATCCCACTTGTGGGATGGACTTGTTGACATGAAGAGAGAGGGCTGAACTGGGAGGAGCCGTGAATTGGGAGGGAAGCCCAAGTCTAGAGAAGGTAAGAAGGACTTTGGGAGAGCAGTATCCAGTATCATGGAGCCTGAGTTGCTGAGAGAAAGACTGCTGAGAGCCCATTGGAACTGCCCAGGACTTTTGAGAACTGCCAAGAACTGAGGAGGCATGGCTGTGATGCCAGTATTTTGTCTGTCTGTTTTGATGTTTTGCCAGATTCACCTGCTGGCGAAGGACAGTGCTGCTGTTGTAGAGGTCCTGGAACTTGGCTGTTGGTTCAGAAGCCCTAAAGGAGGGTTAGTATCAGTATCCAGAGAGATGCCACAAGCTACTCAGAGGTAGTGTGACCCATACTGTTAACTGGTGGAAGTCTATATATGGTAAAAGCCGAAGGAACCATTTTAGCCTCACCTAAAATGGGATTCCTTTGGTCATATCGTGCCTACCTATCCCTGAGTCTAGCTATGAGGTGGTATTGAGATGACATGGATGGATATCTATGACTTTACCCAAATCTAAACGGAGCCAAGGATGTTTTATCCTGTCATATTTGGAATGTTATATGTCCCTGCCTATCCCTTCTATAGCAAGTTTCAGTGCTCACAGCAAGTAGTCAGTAAAAGATATGAACCATTTTGTTTTGTGGTTAACAAATGTAAAGGAAGGCTAAATATTCTGAATAATAGATTTGATTGGAAATATGAAAAGCAGAAAGATCTGTAACTTGATCCTGAAATTTAGAGGAAAGCAACAGCATCAGATTGATTCTTCTAAGGACTATAACGTGTATAAGATTGACTTTTCAAAGATTTCTCTATTGTAGAAACTCAAACCTTGAACATGTTTGGTAATAAGATCACAAGTTTGGATTTTTGATGCAATTTTGTAACTCTTTATGCAACCCCTGTGTAGCTAGGAAAACGGAATTGTTTCTATGTGTCTTTGGTATTCAATCATGCTTCTGTGAGCCCCTGTCAAGCTGAGCCAGGGGACCTAAAAAAGGAACCAGGTCTGCACAAGAACTGCTACCTTGACCCCCTCCCCCTTTCTGTAGAAAAGAGCAAGTAGGTTTCAGTGACCACCATTGCGTGACCAAGTTAATGATTCTTATGAGAAAAGAAATAGCCTGCATTTCCAGTCAACTTCTGTACAAAGTTTCTGTACAATTTCTGTCTACAAAGATTTTCATTGAAGTATTGCCAAGTTAATATAGCTGTTCAATGAATTAAGCAAAAGTTAATATCTGTAACTGAATGTGTATGTAAAAGTATTTCTAAAGTGAATAATCAGAGGATAAGCAAGCTTTGTGAAACAAGAATGTATGTCTACTATTCAGTTGTGAGTTTCAAGTCAGAAACCTCCCTTGTATAAGGCAATAGTTATGTTAGTGAAGGAAAGTTTATTAGTCTGAGTAATGGGTTATGCTAGCCCATGCCCACTCTACTTCTGGTCGTTTTTCTCCAATCTACTTTGGCTCTTGTTTGTTTAATCTCTTTGCAAGATTTGTATCTTTTAGACATGGTGCATTGACAGCTCAGGCTGATTACCACCCATGGCCCGAACACCACAGCACCCACTCCTCGAATGATGGACCCCTGAGGCAGACAACTCTATGCCCCTTCTCAGCATGAAGCAGCCTGGGACTGAGACCTTTGTGCCTTTGTCCCCAAATGATTTTGGGTCCCATTCATTTGAAGGTGGGATGGAGTGCTGGGGTGCCTTTAGCACAAAAGCATGGGTTCCCATTTAATAAGAGCCTGCAGACCCAGGCCTGACCTTGGATTGTTAGTACTTTGGAAGCAGCCAAGGTTTTGCCCAGAATCCACATCCTCTCCATACTTCCCCCATGCCCCAACTAAGAGATGCCCCCATTTCTATGAACATCTCCAGTTGCTTCCCTTGGGGACTTGACCTACCCTAG
>JAQQSV010014347.1:0-12310 GCA_028646515.1 Pseudochirops corinnae
AAATGACATAGGAGAGAATAGACTGGGGGAGGGGGGACACACTGGGATGGCTGTTTTGGTGTGGTGGGTGGGGGAAAGAGGGGGAGAAAATATGTAACTCAAAATCTTGTGGAAATGAATGACGCAAACTATAATAAAACTTAAAAAAAAAAGAATATTAACTCTGGAAAAAAAAAAGAATATTCATGAATGTCCTTAAAAATAAAACAGTTGTGGGAAAGGTCATACTTTAAGCTTAATGAACAAATTCTTTGGTTATCCCATGGAGATCTTTAAGGACGCAGGATGTTTCATATTTGTCTTTCTATTCCCCAGCACCTTGCATACAGAAGGTGCTAAATAAGTGATTGTTAATATAATTTATCAGTTTATAGAGGATTCAACACCTGATAGCAAAAACAGAAGATGGGCTAGACACCTAGAGCAGGTGGCGATGGGAAGGAGGGAGATGGAGTAGGGGGAAGAGTCTCTGGAAGAGTTTGCCTTTGCTAGAGGAGAGGGAGAAGTAATAGTAGGGAGGAAGTGGTGAGCGCAGGCGGAAGGTCACCAAAGGTCAGGTTTATCTACTTTTGCTTTTGCCTACAACCTATTATGTGGGAAAGTTCCTGTCAGAGCTGAGTCCCTAGCATCCTTTGGCAGCAAGACCACCAAAGAGCTTCCATTACCCACCTGTTCTATCTGATCCTCAGAAAATGCTTGGTCTTCCAGGCACTGTGGCTTGGTCAGCAACATTTTTTAAGCTTATGATGTGTCTGCAGCAAGGTAGTGATGTCACCCTGGACAGGATCCCAGGCCAGAGTAAAGAGCCTAACCTAATGATGTGTGTTCAGGAGTCACTTACTGATTGCTGTTAGCCAACTAATTAAAACGTTGGGTAGTTGGAAGACTTCTTCTTCCTTCTCTGTCGATCTCCAGGAAGATTTTTTTTTTCTAGGATGGTACGTGGCATGAATAAGTTTTTAAAAATGTTTTTAAAAACAGAAGGCCATTTGTTTTCACATTGTTGTCATTTCCAGATTATATCTTCATCAAACTACATTGAATCCTCCTTCTCTTCCTTAATTAGATTATAAACTCCTCGAGAGCAAGGACTGTCTTTTTCTACTCTTTGTATTCCAAGAATTTAGCATTGTGCTTGGCACATAGTAGACACTTATAAATGTTAGAGCACTTAGATGGCACAGTGGATAGAATGCTGGGCTTAGAATTAGGAACTCATCTTCATGAGTTCAAATCCAGTCTTAGACACTTCCTAGCTGTGTGATCCTGGACAAGTCACTTAACCCTGTTTGTCTCAGTTTCCTCATTTGTAAAATAAGCTGGAGAGGGAAATGGCAAATCACTCCAATATCTTTGCCAAGGAAATCCCAAATAGGGTTATGAATAGTTGGACATTATCAAAAAACAACCAAACAAAATAATAAATGTTAATTGTCTGATTATAACAAAGAAAAAGAGTTAAGCAAAATGAATCAGTGCAATGATCCCAAGTGACGGTATAAGCAACAAGCTGCCTCTGTAATCCCTTACCTGCTGAGAGGAGGAAGGCATGTTTCATTATCTGTTTATCAAGACCAAGATTGAGCTTTATAATTACAAAGCTTGGCTTCCTTCCGCATTCTTTTCATTTACCTAATAGTCATGGATATTATTCTCCTGGTTCTATTTTCCACTTTGCATCAGTTTGTACAAGTCTTACCAAGTTTCTCTGAATTCTTCATATTCAATTTTTCTCATTACATAATAGTGTTCCATTACATTCATATATTACGATTTCTTCATCTACTCCCTGAATGATGGATGCACACTTTGTTTCTAGTCCTTTGCTACCAGGAAAAACACTGCTCTGAAGGTTCTGGTAACTATCAGGCCTGCTGGGTCTGAGAAGGCCTCTAAGGAGGTCAAAGAAAGAATGAATCAGAATTTCAGAAAAGGAAGATACTTTGAAAATCTAGTTCAACTTCCCTACTTTAGAGATGAGGAGACAAGAGTCTAGGAGATAACATGGCATCTTCAATGTCATAGTACCAACTATTGGCAGAATCGTTTCCTAGAACTCAGGTCTCTAGATCCCCAGTCTAGTATTCTTTCCGCCACAATGAATGGCCTCTATCAAGGTAAGTTTTTCTTCTTTTTTGGCTTCTAACTGACTACTTCTTGCATTCAGCCAGAGCACATTGGGTACATTCACATAGATGTGGCCAAACACGCTCTTGAGAATCCAGGCTTGAGAGCCAATGGAAAATGCCTACACTCATTGAATGAACAAGGGTGTGTGCATGTATTACTAATTAACCATGTAGTAAAGAGCTTAATCTAACCAGCCAGTTGGCTTATGAGCAAGAATCTTGCACATTCCAGACATCCTTTCCTACATATAGTAACCATATCCTCCCTCAAATGATTAGATTTGTCATCACTATCACTGCCCATCAATCTGCCTTCCTCTAAAGAGTGATAAGCTTTTATTAAGTACCTGCTATGTTCCAGGCACTGTGCTAAGTACTCTACTCATATTATCTCATCTGATCCTCACCACAACCTGGTGAAGGTAGTGCTATTATTATCTCTATTTTATCGCTGAGAAAACTGAGGCAGGCAGAGGTTGAGTGACTTGTTGACCAAGGATCACCGAGAGAGTTAAATGTCTGAGGCAGGATTTGAACATGGGTATTCCTGACTCCAGGCCCAATGCTCCCTTCACTGTGCCACCTCCCTGCCTTATGCTTTATTATAATACTTATCGTAACCGATAAATACAGCCAAGCTAATCAAATTCACACATTTCCCCTGTCTGAGAACGCGTCTCATTTTGTATTTCTAGGCCATCATCTCTCTTCCAAGAGGTGGGAAGCATGTTTCATCCCTAGTCTTTTGAAGTCACAACTGTTCCTTGCATTGATCAGAGTTCTTCAGTCTTTAAACACTGTTTTCCTCACATTATCATAGTCATTGTACATTCTCTAGATAAACGATCAGACTGCCTTTACTTCCAGTCACCTGTACATATCTTTGATCTCCTTGATAATATCCTTGCACATAGTTCATCATCGGTGGTATGTTGCCAAGAGCATATGTGCACCAACAGGTCTCTCTATTGCCCTTTAAATGACTCATAATTTCCATTCTTCAGAGTGGCAGCACGGTGTAGCTCATTCATTCCCATTTAGTGGTTTTTGAACCTTTAAGGAGTTCACAACAATGGCCCAAGGGGTTTGTGCTAAAAAAAAAAAAATTTCAATTATGCCATAAGCAGTAAATAATTGCAGAATATTATGAGTGGACTATTAAATTAGCCTGGGAATTCCCAAACCATTTTTGCTGTTGTTGAAAGGAATTTGTGGAAAATGTTGGGAACGTGGTTATCCCCATGTAGTAGATATGAAACTGGACTTGGAGTCTGAAAGACTTGGGTTCAAATCCCACCTCAGATAATTACTAGTTGTGGGACCCTGGGCAATTTACTTCACATTTCTGGGCCCTTTGTTTGCTCGACAGCAGCGTGAGTTAGAGGAGTTTGGACTCTATAATTTCTAAGGTCCTTCGTTTCAGAAGAAGCTTGTGGGCATCAAAGGAGTTACACAGTTTCCCAAATGCAAACTTGATGGCTCTCTTCTTCCTAAAAAATTCTGGTCCCAGATTATTATCTATCTGCCATATTTGTTTATATGTTTTGTGTCTATATCTATCTATCTATCTATCTATCTATCTATCTATCTATCTATCTATCTATCCACTGTGCTAAAATATATGCACTCATTGGGCTGTCAACCCAACTGCACACATTAACCTATAGAATTGGCATTCTTCATCTACATTGTTCTTCCTGTGTTGATCATTAGGTCGAACTCTTCTGAGTGACTATAAAACTCACTTAGGAAAGTTTGACTTCTTTTGTAAGAAGCAAAATGTCACCGGGAAACAGGGTCACGTGGTGACTCTCCCCATCTACAGGGAATCTCTCTTTCACTTCAATCTGCACTGGACATCCTTTGTGACAACGGAATGTACCTTTAGGGGGCAGACATCTCCCTGTCTTATGCTCTGTTGGCTATTGATAACAAAATAAATATTAAACAGCTATCTCTGTGGCTGAATTTTTCAAGGAATTTTGTGTGGTTTTAAGACATATGAGAGACACATTGTTGGAGGAGAGCCATTAAGGCAGCATCTTGCTTTTTTTGTAGCCAATGAGCAATATGCAAAAGGGATCTTGTATTTTTGTGCTTTTCAGGCAGTTATGTGACTGTAAAGATGTGGTCTGTTGTAGAATGTAGTTTGTAAAAACCTGCATATCCTCTTTAGTCATGACATAAGTGTGTTATTCTCTTAAAGATTTTGTAGAGATGATCAAGTTGGCATATGTGGGATTATTATTATCTTCCTTATGATAGGTAGAAATGCCATCAGTGATTCTCTATTTCTTTGCTTATTTCTGATGACTTCTCCTCTTTTAGATTTCTTCAGGATCAAGTCATCAGTAATTTCAAAATTGTGTCATCCCCCAAATGAACCACCTATGTATACTGAGTCTGGTCAACAAAGCTTTCTATGTTTATTTCCATTGGTGTGATTTCTGACCTTCTTCATGTAGTATTCTAGTAGGGACTATGTTGTTAGAGTCCAAATCAAGCGATTCTACCGTCTTTAATGAAGGGAATAGTTTGTTCTGAAAAGTTACCTGATCTTTTACATTTTTTTCTAATGTTCTACTTAGAGTTTCATCCCTAAATGCTCTCAGGAGGACATAGTTTAATTGTGCTTAACATTAAACTCACTGTCAATTTGTTTTTCCTTCATCCATATCTCCTGTCTCACTCTTTTATGAGGTGATGCTGCTTATAATCTTCCATAATATTCCTCCGCATAAGTTTACAAATGAGTTTCCATTCTACACCATAATTGCCCTCAGCAGCCATATCCTTCCACTTGGCAGAGAGGTCAAGTACTTGCTGGCTGATATAGTCTCCAGGTTCTTTTGCTCCTCCCATTTTGGTTGTTGCTTTACATCAGTTAAACTTCCAAAAGAAATGGTGAAATCCTTGATAATGTCTGTTTTCCATTACTTTATCATGTTTTTTAAATCATGTATCTATTTTTCCTCATTCCCAATTCATTTCCCATTTTTGGGGATATCAATTACAGGTTTAACATAGGTCATATTGGAGTGGTTTTAATTGTCTAATATATATCTCTCCCCCCCCCCCCCATTTTATCCTTTCTCCTAGCTTGGTGTTGATTTTTGTCTTTGTTCTAACAAGCTGATCGTCTGATTGCATACAGATAGGTGATTCAGAAATGACTGACACAGGTGACCAGTCATTTCCTGTCAATTAGCATATAATCAATTTCATTTTTCTGGGTGATACTATTAGGTACTTAGTGTGTTCAGCACCTCCTGACTCTCTTCTTGATTGAATCAAGTGTTTATGATAAATAGGCATAAGACTTCTCCATAGTTTGAAAAGCCTTCAGAGTCTCATTTCTTGATCCTTGATCCTGATTCCCTCAAAATTGTCCATCTTCTCCCCTATGAATACCCTTGCATTGAAGTCAGTGATTGGATCTTGATGTCATTGAGAGCATCTCATCAAATTCTCCATATAATTTACCACCTCCTCATCTTTTGCAACAGATGTTGACTTGTAAGCTGGGAGTCTAACCATGGTGATGCTTTTCCTTGTGTTCTTTTTGAATACTGCAAGGCAAGAGGACCGTAAAATACATCCCACGAAATGGCTTTTTACCTCATAAAACCAACTCTGCTAACTCATTAATTGTTCTTTCTATGGGTCACTCTTCCATTTAGCTGCAACTTTCTCTTGTCTTCTGATATCATTTATAGGGAAATGCCCATTTTGATGTGATTCAGTTCCTCTAGTAGTAAGACGAATTGACTAGTTGGTCAAAGATTTCACATTTAGAATACATTTAGTGTTTATAGATGTTCTAACATTTATATTTTTTAATACTCTTTACCCCCTTTTCTGCCATTCTGATACCATTAGACAGCTAGGTGGTGCAGTGGATAGAGTGTTAGGCCTGGAGTCACGAAGACCTAAGTTTATATCTGGCATCTGTGTGACCCTGGGCAAGTCACTCAACCTCTACTTGTTTCAAGTTGTCTCAGCTGTAAAATGGGAATAATAATAGCACCTCCTTCCCTAGATTATTGTGAGAATCACACTTTTAAAGCAGTTAGCACCATACCTGGCCCTTAGTAGGTGCTTAATAAATTCTTATTTCTTTTTTTTCTTCTATTACTGGAGAAGCAGAAGAGAGCTGCACACAGCTGAGGGCCTTTTCATATTTTTATTTTGTGGGTTGCCAACTTGTATATATGTATATATAATTGAGAGAATGATCTATCATTTTGTATATCTTGGAAGACATTGCAAATGGAAAGTAGATGGGTTGAAATGAACAGAAGAGCAGTCTGGGTTGCCTTTGGGAAATATGCAGTGCTTTTTAATCATCTGAAGCTTCTTTCTGAAACTAGGAAATGCATCATTTTAGCATCAATATTCTTGTAGTAGTGTCATATGAATAGAACAACATGGTCTTTGAAGAACCAAAGTCACAGATCACCCAGAGGGTATTGGACAGGTTGCAATGGATCACCGATAAAGAGTCATATAGGAGATGTTATCAGAAAGTTATAACCAGAAAATGAGGTAGGCCAGTCATATAGGTGAAGATAAGTGGTGGACAAGCTATGCATTCTGTAGGTATCATGCAATGCCAAGAGATCTAGAGGGAGGCCCCCACCAGGTTGGTGGGATCTACTCTGGAGAATTCATGGGAGGGCATAAACAAGAGTAGCAGAAGATGAGAAAGCAAGATGACCTGTTATGTGTATCACTTGAGTGAGCATGCATGTCAATGAGATCAGCAATCATTTGAGGTTTCAAAGAGCAGAAATGTCATGGGGTTGCCATCAACAAATTATTCACCGCCTCATGGTCAGCCTTTCCATACTCAATTAGTCTAGTCATCGGCAACAAACTCAGCTCGTCCCTTGAGCCATACTCAAAGCTTTTCCAGCTTCACAGAGCTTGCCAGTTTGCTCTTCACTGACAATGCCCTCAAGAGCCTCCATTCCACAAGTAGGAAGTAGAGGCAGGCTGGTGAGACTCCAGGGAAGGGTGACTAGAAAGGTGAGGGGACTGGAGAACACCTTATTGGAGGATTTAACCAGCCAGGCACTGTTAGCCTGGAGAAGAGAAAACTTAAGTGGCATCTTCAAGACTAGGAAGGCAGCACGTGATAAAAGAAAGATTGGGGGTCAAATTCCACTTCCAACAATAGGTCTGAGACTGCGGGCAAGCCAATTTGTTTGTCTGGGCCTCAGTTTTATCATCTATAAAATGTGTATAATTATCCTTGTAGCACTTGTCTTAAAGGGTTGTCTTGAGGTCCAACTGAGATGATATAGATAAAGAATTTTAATGGACTCTTCACATATCAGTTATTATTATGTCAGGTGTTCTGGAGCTTCTGTCCCAGCTCATACTCCCACTTGGTAAGTCACATCCTCAGAGCTCTAATAATTTGGCTCCCCTCAGAGTCTAGGGGTAGCTCTGAGGGCTGGGGGAGGGGGAGACAGGTTTGCCTTTTTCTAGTACTGGAGATCATGAGTTCCTACTGGGGTGCTTCCACTTATGGTTCTAAGCCAATATCAGTTAGTCTGCCAAACTTAATTAGTTTCTAGAAAGGGGCATTTATTAAGATAGTACAGTAAGAACAGTTGGTACAAAACATAACCCCAAAAGTCTGACACATTTTCTCACCCATTTTGCCTGTGGCCAAGAAAAAACAAACACAAAAGAGGCAAGGGTAAAACCCAGGTTGAGGCTTGTGTTCACTGCCATGGCAACATGGAGGTGGAGAAGAGGGGCTGACAAATAATTCTCTCACAAGGTGGTCTGTTCTATTTTTGGACAACTCTACTCATTGGAAAATTCTTCTTTATTTTAATCTGAAATGTATTTCCCAATGATCTCCCTGCATAAATTCTTCTTCTGCATCATAGAGCTACACAGAATCTTGTCCACATCACGGCTTTTGAAACATTTGGATATTTGAAATGTTTGGAAATTAATAGTATGTTTTTTGCTGTGGCCTACCTTCATAAGGTTAGACATTCTGACTTCTTTCAACTCATACTGGTATGACATTAAATGAACTATTATCACAAGGGTAGTAATCCTTATGGCCACTAGGTGGTGGTGGTGCAGTGGAGAGAGCACCAGGACTGCAGTCAGGAAGACTCATCTTCTTGAGTTCAATCTGACCTCAGGTACTTAATAGTTGTGTGACCCTGGGCAAATCATTTAGTCTTGTTTGCCTTGGTTTCCTCATCTATATGACGAGCTGGAGAAGGAAATGGCAAACCACTCCAAATGCGGCCAAATGTGACCAAATGAGATCACACAAAGAATTGGACAGTACTGAAAGAGATAGAATAGCAACAATCATGCCAAACCACATCCATTTTTTAGTCCTCTGTCCCTCCTGAAGCTATTTTGTATTTACTTTATAGGCTAAGTGACTTGTCCAAAGTCACACAGGTAGTAGCTAGAGGAGCTAGATCTTATTGTTCTAGATTCATTGCTCTTTACCCCGCCCTGGGCTTTCGTGACATTATAGAGAGATTTGTGGATGATATATTAATTACATTATGGTAAAGCTACATTAGCAAGGCAAGATTATTGGGAGTTAGCAGAATGCAGAATTACAAACCTGAAAGACAGATAAAGAAATAGTTATTTAGATTATAAAAAGGATTTATTTCCACTTCTCCTCCACTTGCCTTAAGGATCAGAGTCTACTAGTCTGTGTACAACTTCTAATTCCCAAGTAGAATATAACCTCCTTGAGGGCTAGCCCTGTTTCATTTTTGTCTTTGTATGTTCATTACCTAGCACAGCCCCTAGCACAAACTAGTTACTTAATATGTGTTTGCTGAACTGAATTAAACTAACCTGATGCTGTCTCAGTGAATCATAAATCAATTTCCTTTTGTTCAGTTCTCTGAATTTTTGGTTTATGGGATAATAATTGCTGGTTACTTATAATAATAATCTAGATGAGGCCGTCTTTGAGGGCACTCCTTGTGCCTTCCCTTAACTCTAATCAGTCCAATGAAGCATTGTAAACAATGTGCTAAAAGCTTAGTAACTGATTATGAATTCATTAATTCAATCTAAGATTTGAGGAGTTTTTTCTTCTCCGAAGCAAGAAAAGAATTCAGGAAGTAGTACAGAGTAATAATAAGAGAATAATAAGAGAACCCATTAACCTGGAACAAACTCTGGTGTTAATAGACAAACCATCAGGGGAAAGAGTCAGAACACAAAGACACAATGTATGGTAACTTAGAGAACACAAAGCTTAAGCTTCTGATACTCCAGAGCCACCAGTATCTTCTGGTGAAGGCAACATACCAATATTGCTGCCCGCTGACACCTGTCTCCCACTTATTCCTGCCGCTGACTTTCCTTCTTCCTACTCCTTACTCTTCTTTTTTTCCTCTCCTTCCCCTTGTCTCCCCCTTCCTTCTTCCTTCCTCTTGTCTCCCCACCACCTCCACCTCCTGGGGCGGTGGGGGGGGGGGGAGGAGGCAGGGGCCAGACTGCACTCTTCTCACCCAGTTCCAACAGTGTTCCCCCACAGATATTTTATTTGCTCTTTGGTGTTTATGGGTTAAGAAGTCTGGAAACTGCCACAGCTGCCAGTGATTCACTCTCTTGAAGTCTGCTCTGGCCAGTCTGTGTTGCCAGTCTGGGCCAGCATGACCTATGTGAGATTGCATTGCGCTCCCAGCCTGGTGTTATAGACTTTTCCTGTCAGCCTGCCAGGATGCCTTCTGCTGGAGATTTGTTTCTGTCACTTTGTGGGTTGTGTAACTCTAAAATTTGTTTAGAGTCATATTTTACAGGCATTGGAGATGATTGGAGTGGGAGCTCCAGCAAGTTCCTGTTTTTTTTTTTTATTATTTTTTATTCCATAAACTAACCCATTTGTTGTTGGACTATGGGCTACAAATATTTGATAAGAAGATTTTATTGGTCTTTCAATTCCTTCAGTCCTCTGAAAGCAAATTTTACTGTGACTGCAGAGACGGTATTGTAGGTCCATGCACCACTAGCTACTGGTTTGTTTGTTTTTTTTTAATGGTGCCAATTTTAAATAAATTTTATTCTCCAGGGCAATTATATTTCCCCTTATTTACAGTACTGATAAAGTGCAATGTTGCTCACTTCTCTCCCTCTGCACACATTCAAGTATTCAGAATGCCCAGATTTACACAGTAGCTTAAATGTTACTTTTAAACTGCTACTGACTTGGCTACAAATTTGAGTCCTTCAATTTCTGGAAAGCTGTGTGGAATACTTTTTCTTCTGGTGTATTTAGTCAATCTCTTCAATGTTGGGTCCAGAAGAAGCACCTCCAGATTTCTGGACCACTGTACAATGCAGTTTTCTTTTTAAAGACAATGTAACTATTACTAGTTACTTAACAGTTTTAAAATGTTGCTGACCTACTCACTTCTTCAGATTCTCAGCCCATTCTATTCTTATACAGTTTGAGTTGTTTCTCTGTTATAAAATTTCTGTTTATTATTATCTTTGTCACTATTAACATTTGTCATTACTAGCATTGAAGGCAGGAGCTCTGCTTTCCTTTTGTCTTTATATCCCTAGAACCAAGCAGAGATCCTTGCAGGATGCAGGAACCAGTAATACTTGAATTGAATTACACTGAATTGAATTGAATATATACTGAGTACAGGGCTTGTACAGAGCTGTAGCAGAACTAAATAACCTAAGTTTGGGCCCCAGTGTTCAAGCATGCATTTCTGGTTAATGAGAATTTCCATCCCCTAATGCCTCCCTGCATTCTGACTGTGTTAAAGATGGAAAAACTGAGGTGCTGATTTTTGGATTTTAAGCCAGTAAAACTTCATTCATCTGGAGTCTGCTACTATGTAATTTGGTGTCAGCTCTGTGGCACAGTGGATAGAGTGCCAGGCCTGGAGTCAGAAAGACTTGTTTTTCTGAGTTCAAATCCTGCCTCAGACAGTTATTGGCTGTGTGACCCTGAGCAAGACTTAACCCTGTTTGTCTCAGCTCCTCACCTGTAAAAATGAGCTGGAGAGGGAAATGGGAAATCACTCCAGGATCTTTCCCAAGAAAATCCCAAATTAGGTCATGAAGAGTCAGACACAAATGAAAAATGAGTAAGCAACAACAGTAGAGTTGTAGATGGGATAAATGCCATAGATATCATGATTCTGACGAAATATTTGACAAGGGTTCTCGTGATGATGAGATGGCATAATATCCTAATATGTTCCTTGTTTAGCCAACACCAATCCATGGTGTTTCTAGTTATTTGCTACTGTAAAAGGTGTGGCTAGAAATACTTTGGAAGTCTATTGGACCATTTCTTTTTGTCATATATATCTAGCAGTAGAATCTCTGGGTCTAAGGATGCGGAAATTTTAGTCACTTTCTTAACATAATTCCAAATTGCTTTTCAGGATGGTTGGACCAACTCCAGCCACTAACAGTGCATTGATCAGTCAGTTTCTCAGTCAAGTATTCATTTAAAAACCAATGATAGAAAGAAAGGCAAAGACACTCTCCCTGTCCTCAAGGAGCTCACATTCAAATTGGGGAGACAACATATAAACAACTTTGTACATACAAGATATACTCAGAGAGGATGGGAGGTCATTTCAGAAGGAAGACTGGCAGGTAGAGGGTGCTGGGAAAGGTTTTCTGCTAAAGGTGGGATTTGAGCTCATCCTTAAAAGGCATCTGAGATGCAGGTATAGGGGAAGAGAAGGAAAGGAGAGAGAGTATTCCAGGCATGGAAAATAGTCTACAAAAGAGCTGTGAGATGAAGTAGGCCAGTGTAGCTGAGTTGTAGATTGACTATTAGAGAATAAGATGTAAGAAGACTGGAAAGATAGAAAGGGACCAGGTTGTGAAGGACTTTCAATAACAAAGAGAGGACTTTTATATTTGATCTTGATTAAAAATAGGAAGCCACTGGAGTTCATTGACTAAGGAGGTGACTTGATCAGACTTGTGCTTTATTAGCTGATTAGATGAGTTGGAAGAGGTAGATACTTGAGATGGGTAGTTTAATTGGAAGGTGTTATGGGAATCTGAAGATCTTCCTTGCCCCTAGGCCCTTTGCTAAAGTGGCTACGTGACTCTGAGGACCTTCTGATATTTGAAAGTATACTCTGTTCCCTAATAGGCTGAATGTGGTCACGTGGAGCCTGTGGCGCCAGGCT
>JAQQSV010014348.1:0-12310 GCA_028646515.1 Pseudochirops corinnae
CAACTGGAACT
The DNA here is from genome assembly GCA_028646515.1 of Pseudochirops corinnae. Taxonomy (NCBI): domain Eukaryota; kingdom Metazoa; phylum Chordata; class Mammalia; order Diprotodontia; family Pseudocheiridae; genus Pseudochirops; species Pseudochirops corinnae. Next base: position 12 of record JAQQSV010014348.1, read on the forward strand.
TAAGGTACACAGGCACTGTGGAAGGGATATCTATCCTGCCCTATCAGAAAGTTAGAGGAGTGATGGGAGAGGGGGTAGGAGAGATTAGATTGGGGGAGGGGTTATAAAAGGGGATGGCTGTTTTGGGCGGGGTAGGGGAAAGATGGGGAGAAAACTTTTAACTCAAAATCTCGTGGAAATGAATGATGTAAACTAAAATAAATTAAATTAAATTAAAAAAAATAAAGTTGGATTGCTGAGCTTTCTTTAATCCCTTTGCCTGCTCATGTTGCCAGTCAGTTACTTGACTTTTTGGCTCAGTAGAACTCTGCTTTCAGAGGGGAGAGCTCTGTCGCGAATTGCTGCGGTTTTCACAGCTGCTAGAGCTATTACCTCCACCAGCTTTGGCTCACTGAAAATGCACCTCAGGATCACTACCCAGGACTGCAATCCCAATCCGGGCAGCTCAAGGCACAAGCACTTAGCCTCTGAATGATCCCTTTATGCAATCTGCAGGCCAGGAGCTTCTGAAGCAGCCCCATGGAGGTGCCTGCAGGGCCATCACTTCAGACTGCTTCTAGCTCTGGGGGCAGTCAGCTGAACCCTCTCCCCAAAATTTACTGAGTTCCACTGACCTTTTCCCTTTGTCCTTGGCTCTTATGGGTTGGTAATTCTGGACACTGCCACAGCTGCTGGTGATCCACTCTCCCAAAAGCTCCAGGTGGGGCTCCTCCAAATGGCCTGGGGCTAAAACCACATGGGGCTAGGCTCTGCTACCAGCATGCTATGATAAGCCCTTTCCATCTATCTTGCCAGGCTGCCTTCAGCAGGAGCTTTGTTTCTCTGTCATTTTATGAGTTCTGGAGCTCTAAAATTTGTGTAGAGTCACATTTTATAAGTATTTGAGGTGGTTATCTATTTCTTATTTTTAATGATCCCAATGTATCAAGATATATCACATCATTAGTACATAGTCTAGAACCTTCCACATAAGTAAGGCTTAACCAGTGTTGAATGAATTAAAATTAAGAGTAATATTACTCCAAGAGGAATAACTTTTCTGTATAACAATTACTTGTAACTGGAATGAGCTTGTGTGTAATCTGTATCTCGTAACAGAGAAAGTCTATTAACTTCTCTTAAACTTCTACTGCGCTGTCATTTACAAGTGCTTCCATGTCATTTAGTGATCTCTCTTATTTGATATCTTTGAACTTCAAGATAAAATTGACTTACCTGGCTGAATGCATCTAATAATAAATTATATGGGAGATCCTGTAATTTCAAAGAAGCAAAGACCATACCCTTAAAGCAATGAAAGATTTTTGCTGGATGATTTATTTTTAAAGAAAGGCATTATGCAATTTATGTTCTAGGAAAAGAAAATACCAAAAAGCAACCAAAGTCATGGAATTATAGGATCATAGATTCAAGAGCTAGAAACTACCTTAAAAATCATGGGCTATCTAAAACAACATAAATTCTTAGCATTTCTATATATTACTACAAAAAACAAAAAGCCCAACAGTGAGAGATAGTAAGAAGAATTCCTTTTAAAGTTACTGTAGACATTACATAATGTTGGGGAATCTACCTGCCAAAACAAACCCAGGAACCTATGAACAAAATTACAAAACACTTTTCATACAAATAAAATCAGATCTAAATAACTGGAAAAATATCAGTTGCTGATGGGTAGACTGAGCTAATATAATAAAAATGACAATTCTACATAAAATAATTTACTTATTCAGTGCCATTCCAATTAAACTACAAAAACATTATTTTATAAAACTACAATAAATAATAAGGTCCAGAATGTCATGGGAATTATGAAAAGAAATGCTAGAGGAGGTGACATAGCCTTACCAGATCTGAAATTGTATTATAAAGCATCAATCATAAAAACCACTTGGTACTGGCTCAGAAATAGAGGAGTAAATCAGTGGAATAGGTTAGGTACACAAGATACAGTAGTCAATGACTATAGTAATCTATAGTTTGGTAAACCCAAAGAGCCCAGCTTCTGGGATAATATGTTTGTCAAACATTATTTGACAAAAACCACTGGGAACACTGGAAAATAGTACAGCAAAACTGGGCATAGACCAAAGTTTTACACCATATACCAAAATAAAGTCCAAATGGGTACACAATTTAGATATAGAGACAGATATTTTAAGCAAATTAGGAGAACAAGGATTAGTTTACTGTCAGATTTATGGAGAATGGAGGAATTTTTGATAAAACGAGAGAAAGAGAACATGATGAAATACAAAATGAATTATTTCAATTACATTAAATTGAAAAACTTTTGCACAAACCAATGCAACCAAAATTAGTAAGGAAGCAGAAAATTGAGAATTCTTTTACAACCAATGTCTCTGATAAAGTTCTAAATGTATAGAGATAAAATGTATAGAGAACTGAGTCAAATTTATAAGAATGCAATTCATTCTTTAATAGATAAATGGTCAAAGGATATGAATAGGAAGCGTTCAGAAGAAAAAATTAAGCTATCTATGGTAACATGAATAAAAGTTCTAAATCTCTAGTGATTAGAGAAATGCAAATTAAAACAACTCTTAGGTATAACATCACATCTATTAGATTAGCTAACATGACAAAAGAGGAAAACTATAAATGCCGGAGAAGATGTGGGAAAATTGTAACAGTAATTTATTGTTGGTGGAGTTATGAACTGATCCAACCATTCTGAGAAGCAATTTGGAATTGTGCCCAAACAGATATAAAAATGTGCATATCCTTGGGCTCAGCACTTCTAGGACTGTATTCCAAAGAGATCATAAGAACTGGAAAAGAACACACGTGTACAAAAATATTTATAGCAGCTCCTTTTGTGGTGGTGAAGAACTAGAAATTGAGGGGATGCCCATCAACTGAGAAATGACTGAAGAAGTTGTGGTATGTGAATGTAATGGAATACTATTGTGCTATAAGAAATGATGAGCAGGTGAACTTCAGAAAAACCTGGAAAGACTTATATGAACTAATGCTGAGTAAATGAGTGGAACCAAGAGAACATTGTACATAGTAACAGACACAATTGGCAATTACTGACTTTCATAGATTCAGCTCTTCTCAGCAATGCAAGGACTTAAAACACATGCAAAAGACTCATGATGAAAAATGCGATCCACATCAAGAAACCAAACTATGGAGACTGAATACAGACCAAAACATGTTATTTGCTCTCTTTTTTGTTTTGTTTTGTTTTTCCATTTCTCATGATTCCTCCCATGTATTCTAACTGTTCTGTACATGACTGATGTAAAAATATGTTTAATAAGACTATATATGTAGAGTCTATTTCATATTTAACACCGTCTTGGGGAGAGTTGAAGGGAAGAGCAGCAGAGAAAATTTAAACATTATGGAAGTGAATGTTGAAAACTAAAAATAAATAAATTTATTTATTTAAAAATCATAGGAGATCTCATGATTATTTAGATCTAGATCTAAATATATCTATTTATTATCTAGATCTGGAAAAGACTGCAGATGTCATCAAGTATATATTTCTCTTTACAAATGAAGAAACTGAGGTTCAATAATGGAAAGGGATTTGTCCAAGGTCAGGTAGCTTAGAAAAAGTCACAATAAGGACTTTGTCCCAGAAATCAAACTTACTCATAAATAATGCAAAGAAGATAAAAAATAATCATTCCTAAGAGTTCCAGCTTCCTTTTCATCCTTTAGGTCTACCAGGAGGGAGATCACCTAGTAACAGGGAGAATAAATAATAAATATGAATGGTTTCTGAGTCTTTGTTAAGACCTGCATCTCTGAACAACTGAGATGGTTATTGTGTTTCTAGAGAAGGTTTTCATTACAGGGCAGACAATTGCCTGTAGAGAAGTATACAGACATATCTATAGATAGATAGACAGACAGACAGACAGACAGACAGAGAGATAGAGAGATATACTTGTGTGTATACATATACATGTGTGTATGTACAGATGTATATATGTGTATATTTCTATGCATATGTGCATATTTGTATATATGTACATGTGTATATGTATGTATGCATGTGCATGTGCATATATGTGTGTATGTGTATATGTATGTGTGTGTATATATACATAGAGAGATACAGATATAGATAGATATAGATAGAAATAGATCTGTATCTATCTATCTACATCTCTCTATTTATATCTGTATCTTAAAGGATATATATATATATATATATATATCTGCCAAGATACTTCAGAAAGTACAAGGTATAAATTTCTAAAAATGTTAATAGAGTTCTAAATGCCAAAGATCTGATTGTTTTAAGTGTACAAGTTCAATATAAGGCAAAAACATGATGTGGCAACCAGGAAAAGGTCATGGGACCTCAAGCTGTTGTTCTTGGTTTTGTTATCTATCATGGTTGTTATTTTCATCTGGACTTGGGACTTTATCTGTGTGAGTGACTCCCTGGTATGGAAATGACCTACAGATACATACTGACAATGATCTATTTTGTCTAGTTTTAAAAAGTTTCACTGAGAAATCAAATGGTCATATAAACAGTATACACAAAGAGAAAGATTTAAGCATGGTTTCTTGAGTATTAGGCTAGCTCTCTATACTCTAATCCTCACTATTTCTTTTATTCTCAATGAAAGGAGATAAAATATTCAGAATGAGGAGATGATATACTCTTTCTTCCTCTGTCAACAGTAGTTGGCACCATATTTGAAGAATGGCACTGATAAGCTAAAGAGTACCTGGTGAAGTGCAATCAGAATGATTAATGACTCTTAAGATATGAAGACTGTTTAATGAAAGTGAGAATGTTTTCTGACTTCTTTGGATGTTGAGTTTTTAATCTATTCCATTAGTCAAAGACTCAGGGGCAATTGTGTGCTAGTAAATGTTTAACAATTGTCTCCTGCCTCGTCCTAAAAAAGTATGAAGATTCATTTTTAGGATTAATCAGCATTATAAAGATTTCCCATCATTTCATAAATCTAGATAATCAATAAAACAATATATCAAGCCCTGATTTAAAGTGTTTTTTTAATTTATTTCTGAACGCAAATACTCTCACTTATAATTTAATAATCAGTTTTTATGAACTGGTCCAAGTGAGCTCTAGCACACCCTTGCATAAGGGTACATGGGATCTCTATTCAAATATTTAAAATACCTTCAGTGTAGCAAAGAGGTTAATATGGAGTTATTGAACAGCACTCACAGAAGAATAGATGTTTTAAGTGCAGTATCTCTAAACTAAGACCCTCTGAAAAAAAAAAAAAAGGAAAAAATGTGACAAATCTATAGTAATTGAAAAACCAACAAGAAGACAGAATACTTCACAAGGTTAAAGGTAAGTATAAATGACATTATAAACATGAAATATCTCCTATTTCTATTCTTTCTACTCACCCCTATCCCACTCTTTGCCCCAGGAAAAACCAGGGCAATTACAGGATTATGTTTCAGGGTCTTCCTATGGTGCCTCCTACCCAATTTTCCCACCAAGAGAGAGGTAACTCTCAGTTTGAATCCCATAATCCCTGAAGAGGTAGGAAACAAAAAATGATCCTGGTTAGCTAAAACAGGAAAAAAGGCAGACATTCACCTGAGCTCTCCCAACCCCATCAATATACTTTTAAAAAAATGACTCCACACAAATTCTAGAACAAAAGAATCTACAACCAATTTCCAACCCAAGACAATTTAGAAGGTCTACAAGAAAGGTCTGTTGCATTAGTGTGAAAGAGGAGCACAGTACTGTGCAGGCCATGCCAGTACAGACCAGACCTAACAAACACAGTGCCGGCATTGAGGCCATTGAATTAGTGGCATCAGTGGCAGTTTCTAGACCTCTCAACCCACACACACCAAAGGAAGATCAGCAGGAAAGGCCTATTGCACCTGGGTGAGACTGATGCACAGCTCCAGCACAGCCCCAGCTTCCACAAACCAAGAGCCTGCATTGGGAGTGACTGAATCATCAGCAGCAACTGTTTCCACAATTCAGCCTACAGAGAGTAAAGAGGATAGACAGCTTGTCAGAAGGAGATTACAGGGGTCTTTTTCTATTGTTGAGACAAGATTCTGTTGCTTTGCTTATTCTCAGATCCAGGCTATAGTCCTGGGTGGCAGTCCCAGGACAAGGAGGAGTACTCACAAAGCAAAGCTTGCAACCACAATGGAGAGGGGACCCTCCTTACAGTTCCGGAGGAGAAAAGATTGCTTGCGTCATTCACAGACCAGAGCACTAGTCAGGAGAGGAGAAAACACCTCTCCTTAGATTATATTACCTTAGAAGAACTGAAAACGTAAAGCTCCCTGCAAGTTTCTCTGAAAACAGATGCACAAAACATCTGAAACTTAGGACAGTGACCCTTCTAGCCTTGATGAAGATTGTTTGTGCACTCGACCTGGAAGCAGAACCCTATTTTAACAAAGAGTTCAAAGTTAACAAAAAGTCAGTGAAAATGAGAAAACAATAGAAAAAACTCAGACTATAGAGAGTTATTATAATGATAAAGGAAGATCAAAACACACACTCAAAAGAATACAACAAAGTCAAAGCTCCTACACACAAAGCCTCCAATAAAAAATAGTATTTGGTCTCAGGCCATGGAAGAGGTCAAAAAGGATTTTGAAAATCAATAAGAGAAGTAGAGGAAAAATTGGGAAGAGAAATGAGAGTGATGCAAAAAAATCATGAAAAAAAAATGAGTAAGCAGCTTGGTAAAGGAGACACTAAAAATACTAAAGAAAATAACACCTTAGAAAAAAGATTAGACCAAGAGGTAAAAGACATCCAAAAAGCCAATGAAGAGAAGAATGCATTAAAAAGCAGAATTGGTCAAATGGAAAACCAGGTCAAAAAGCTGATTGAAGAAAATAATTCCTTAAAAATTAGAATGGAGGCAAAGAAGAGACTAAGCCATCACTCTTTGCAGATGATATGATGATATCCTTGGAGAATCCTGGAGAATCAAGTAAAAAAGCTCCTTGAGACAATAAATAAATTTGTCAAAGTTGCAAGATATAAAATAAACCCACATAAATCCTCAGCATTCCTATATGTTTCTAACAAAATCCAAAAGCAAGAGATGGAAAGAGAAATTCTATTTGAAGTTACTATAGACATTATAGAATATTTGGGAATCTACCTGCCAAAACAAACCCAGGATCTATATGAACACAACTACAAAACACTTTTCACACAAATAAAATTAGATCTAAATAATTGGAAAAACATCAGTTGCTTATGACTAGGTTGAGCTAATATAATAAAAATAACAATTTTACCTAAATTAAATTACATATTTAGTGTCATACCAATCAATCTACCAAAAAATTACTTAATAGAGCTAGAAAAATAGTAAAAAAAATTCATTTGGAAGAAAAAAAATTCCAGAATATCAAGGCAATTAATGAAAAGTAATGCTAAGGAAGGTGGCCTAGCCATACCAGATTTTAATCTGTATTATAAAGCAGCAGTCATCAAAACTACTTGGTACTGGCTGAGGAATAGAGTAGTAGATCAATGGAATAGATTGGGTACACAAGACTCAGCAGTCAATGACTATAGTAATGTACTGTTTGATAAACCCAAAGACCCCAGTTTTGGGCATAAGAACTCACTATTTGACAAAAACTGCTGAGAAAACTGGAATGTAGTATGGCAAAAAATGGGCATAAATCATTATCTAACACCATATACCAAAATCAAGTCCAAATGAGTTGCATGATCTAGGTATAAAGGCTGATACTGTAAGCAGTCTGGGAAAATAAGGGAAAGTTTGCCTGTCAGATTTGTGGAGTAGGAAAGACTTTATAATCAAACAAGAGTTAGAGAGCATTATAAAATGCAAAACGGATAATCCTGATTACATTAAATTGAAAAGTTTCTGTACAAACAAAGCCAATGTAACCAAGATTAAGAGGAAAGTGGGAAATTGGGAAAGAATTTTTACAACCAGTGTCTCTGATGAAGGCCTCATTTCTAAAATATACAGGGAATTGAGTCTAACCCATAAGAATACAAGTCATGCCCCAAATGATAAATGGTCAAATATGAACAGGCAATTTTCAGAGGTAGAAAGTAAAGATATCTATAAACATATGAAAAAATGCTCTAAATCACTAAATGAATTCAAGAAATGCAAATCAAAACAAATTTGAGGTACCACATCTCACCAGTCAAATTGTCTAACAGGATAAAACAGGAAAATGACAAATGCTAGAGAAGATGTGGAAAAATTGGAACGCTAATGCATTATTGGTGGAGTTGTAAACTGATGCAACCATTCTGGAGAGCAATCTGGAACTATGCCCAAAGGGCTATAAATAACTGCATACCCTTTGACCCAGTAATACCACTTCTAGGGTTGTATCCCAAAGAGATCATAGAAGTTGGAGGAAGACCCATGTGCACAAATATATTTGTTGCAGCTCTTCTTGTGGTGGCAAAATAATTGGAAATTAAGGGGACACCCATCAATTGGGGAATGGCTAAACAAGTTGTGGTATATGAATGTAATGGAATACTATTGTGCTATAAGAAATGAGAAGACAGACTTCATATTTACCTGGAGAGTTATATAAACTGATGCTGAATGAGAAGAGCAGAAGTAGGAGAAATTTGTACACAATTACAGACACATCATATGTGTGACAACCAACTTTGATAGACTGGATTCTTCTCAGCAGTCAAGGTTATAAGAAAACTCCAAAAGACTCATGATTGAAGGAGATGTCTATATTCAGAGAAAGAACGACAAAGAACAGAGTCTGAATGCAGACTGAAGCAAACTACCTGCTCTCTTTCTTTTTGTTGTTTGGTTTTGTTTCCTCTTTCCCATTGTTCATTCCAGTGGCTACAATCCTTCTTTACAATGTAACTAATGTCTAATGTGAAAGTATTTGCAGATCCTATACTTAATTGCATGGTGCCATGGGGGGAAAAAGGGGAGGGGGGAATTTGAAACTCAAGGGATTGTGGAACTGATTATTGTAAACTAAAATTTAAACAAACAGATTAATAAAGAAAAAACATATTGGAAGGGCAAAAATTAGAATGAAACAAATGGAAGCTAATGAAATGAGAAATAAAAACAATAAAAAAAACAAAAATGAAAATATAGAAGAAAATGTGAAATATCTCATTGGAAAAACAATTGACATATACTCAGTTTTGATGAGTAGGTGATTCTTCATTGTAATCCTAGCTCCTTTGCCTCCGGAATATCACACTCCAAGGAGAAACAATTTAAAAAATTATTGGACTTCCTGAAAGCCATGACCGAGAAAAGAGCCTAGACATGGACTTTCAGGAAATGATCAAGGAAAACTGCTGTGATATTCTAGAACCAGAGGGTAAAATAGAAATTGAAAGAAACCACCAATCACCTCCTGAAAGAGACAGCAAAATGAAAACTGTCAGGAATTTTATAGCCAAATTTCAGTGTTCCCAGGACAAGGGAAAAATGTTGCAAGCAGCCAGAAAGAACCAATTCAAGTATCATGGAGCCACAGTTAGAACAAACACAAGATGTAACAGCTTCTACATTAAAGGATTGGAGGACTTGGAATGTGATATTCTGGAGGCAAAGGAGTTAGGATTACAACCAACAATCACCTACCCATCAAAACTGAGTATAATCCTTCCAGGGTGAAAATTGATATTCAATGAAACAGAGGACTTTCAAGCATTCTTGATGAGAAGACAAGAGCTGAACAGAAAATCTGACTTTAAAATACAAGAATCAAGAGAAACAAATAAAAAGCAAACAGGAAATGGAATCATAAAGGGCTTAATAAATTTAAACTGTTTACATTTCTACACGGGAAGATAATACTTGTAACTAATAAGGCCCTTCTCATTATTAGGGTAGTTAGAAGGAGTATATATAGACTGAGGGTAGAGATTTGATTTGAATATTAAGGGAAGATATTTAAAAAATAAAATGAAGAGGTGAAAGAGAGGAATGTACTGGGAGAAGGAGAAAGGATAAGGTAGAATGGAGTAAATTATTTTACATAAAAGAAGAAAGAAAAAGCATTTGCAGTGGAGGGGTAGAGAGGTGAGGTGAGGGGGAGTGATTAAACTTTTCTCTCATCAGAATTGGCTCAAAGAGGGAATAGCATACACACTCAATTGGGTATAGAAATCTATTTATCTTGCCCTACAGGAAAGGAGGGATGGAAAGGGTTTAAGAGAAGAGGAGTGGTAGAATGGGGGATTGATTGGGGAGAAGAGATGTTCAGAAGCAAAACACTTTTGAGGAGGGACAAGGGGAAAGGAGAGAGAGAATATACTAAATGGGAGGATAGGATGGAGGGAAATACAGTTAGCCATAGTAACTGTGAAAAAAATTAAAGCAAATTTCTCTAAGGCTTTATTTCTCAAACATATAGAGTCAAATTTATAAAAAATAAAAAATAAAAGCCATTCCCCAATCGAGAAATAATCAAAAGTTATGACCAGTTTTCAGATAAGGTAATGAAAGCTATCTATAGCTATATGAAAAAAATACTCCCACTATCAATTGGAGAAATACAAATTGAAATAATTCTGAGATACTACCTCTAACTTATTAGATTGGCTAATAGTACAGAAAGGTAAATGACAAATGTTGGAGGGCGTATGGGAAAAATTAAACTTTAATACACTGTTGGTGAAGTTGTGACCTGATTCAACCATTCTGTGGAGAAATTTGGAAGTACGCTCAAAGGACTATAAAACCATGGACATCCTTTGACATAGCAATACCTCTACTAGGTCTGTATGCCAAAAGAGACAAAAATAAAAAAGGAAAAGGACATATATGTACAAAAATATTTATAGCAGCTTTTTTCTTAAGATAAAGAATTAGAAATTGAGCAGATGTCCATTAATTGGGGAATGGCTGAATTGTTTTATAAGATTACAATGGAATACTATCGTACTATAAGAAATGATGAACAGGACACTAACATGGAAAGACTTGCATGGGTTGATGTAAAGTGAAATGTACTGTGTATTAAGTAACAGCAATATTGTAAGATAATCAGTTGTGAATGACTTATCTATTCTCTTTTTTTAAAATTTAATTTTAATTTTATTTTAGTTTACATCATTAATTGCCATGAAGTTTTGAGTTACAAATTTTCTCCCCATCTTTCCCTTACCCTCCACCCCAAAACAGCCATCCTAATGTATCACCCCCTCCTCCAATCTATTCTCTCCTATGTCTTCCCCCCTCACCCCTCTGATTTTCCAGTAGGGCAGGATGGATCACTAAACCACAGTGCCTGTGTATCTCAAGTTCCAGTTGGATGTAGTTAATAATAACAATTATTATTATATATATATGTATATATACATATATATTTTAAACATTTGATTACAGAACTTTAAATTCTAGATTCTTTCTCTTCCTCCCTCATCAGCCACCCCCACTGGAAGGACAAGCAATCAAATAGAGGTTGAACAAGTGTAATTACACAGAACCTATCCACAGTGAGCATATTGTGAAAGTCTGATTACATGTCCCTTCTTCCTATCCTGCCTCCCCCCGATCCACTCTCTACCCTGTCCCTGTCCATGTCCCTCTACAGAAGTGTGCACTTTCATCAACCCTCACCCTCACCCTGCCCTCCCCTCCATCACCCCAACTCTCATCCCTCTTCCCCCTACTCTTCTATGTGTCAAGATGCCCACTTTAGAGTTTATGTCCTTCCTTCCACAAGCCAGATTCAGTGACAGTAAGGTTGACTCTTTCCCTTTTGCCTTCCTGTTCTCCCCCTCTATTATAACAATTATCTCTTGCCTCTTCTATATGAGATGATTACCCCATTCTCTCTCTCCCTGTCTCCTCTCAATCTAATCCTCTCTCACCTCAGGATTTCACCATTTGGAATATTGTCCCTTCCTATTCAATTGATCATATGCCCTCTATGGATTCATTTATACATATACTCAGATATGTGCTTGTATGCATATGTAAACCCTCTTATACAAATATATGTGTATGTATATGTATATATACATTTGTATTTCCTTCCCCTATCCTCATGCTGAGAAAAGTTTCATCAGTTACAATTGTCACTTTTCATGTTGGCATGTAAATAGTTCATCTTTGATAAGTTCCTTATGAGTTCTTTTCCATGTTTATCTTCTCATGCTTCTTGTGTTGGAGTGTCAAACTTTCTTTTCAGTTATGGTTTTTTCAACAAGAATGTTTGAAAGTCCTGCACCTCACTGAATGACCATATTTTCCCCTGGAACACTATACTCAATTTTGCTGGGTAGGTGATTCTTGGTTTTAATCCAAGCTCCCTTGATCTCCAGAATA
>JAQQSV010014349.1:0-12310 GCA_028646515.1 Pseudochirops corinnae
CCATCCTGCCCTACTGGAAAGTCAGAGGGGCAAGGGGGAGGACATAGGAGAGAGCAGATCGGGGGAGGGGTTATACAGTGGGATGGCTGTTTTGAGGTGTTGGGTAGGGGAAAGATGGGGAGAAAATTTGTAACTCAAAATCTTATGGAAACGAATGATGTAAACAAGAAAATAAATAAATTGATTAAAAAAAAGAAGTAAAACTATCCAAAAGCAAAAAGAGGTACAAAAGCTTACCGAAGAAAACAATTCTTTAAAATTTAGAATTGCGGAAGTGAAAGCTGATGACTCTATTGGACATCAACAAGCAGTCAAAAGAAAATTAAATGCATGAAAAATAGAAGAAAATGTGAAATATCTCATTGGATAAACAACTGACCTGGAAAATAGATCTAGGAGACATAATTTAAGAATTATTGGACTACCTAAAAACTATGATTAAAAAAAAGTCTATATGTCATCTTTTAAGAAATTATCCAGGAAAACCACCTTGATATGCTAGAATCACAGAGGAAAATAGAAGCTGAAAGATTTCACTGATCATTTCCTGAAAAAGATCCCCAAATGAAAAGTCTCAGGAATATTATAGTCAAATTCCAGAATTCCCAGATCAAGGAGAAAACATTGCAAGCAAGCAGAAAGAAACTATTCAAATATCATGTAACTACAGTCAGGATCACACAAGATTTAGAGGTTTCTGCAGTAAAAGGTCAGAGGGCTTGGATTATGATATCCCAGAGAGCAAAAGAGCCAGGATTACTACCAAGAATTACTTATCCAGCAAACCTGAGCATAATCCTTCAGGGAGATAAAGTAAATCCAATGAAACAGAGAATTTTTGGCATTCCTGATGAAAAGACCAGAGCTGACTAGAAAATTTGACTTTCCAATATAAGACTCAAAAGAAGCACGAAAAAGTAAAGGGAAATCATAAGGGATTCAAGAAGGTCAAACTGTTTACATTCCTACATGGGAATATGATACTTGTAACTCCTAAGAACTTTCTCATTATTTAGATAGTTAGAAGGAGTATAAATAAACAGAGGGCATTGGTGTGAATTAAATATGAAGGGATGATTATCTAAAAAACTAAAATTAAGGAGTGAGAAAGAGTAATGCAAAAGGAGAAAGGGAAGGGAGTGGTAGAATGGGATACATTTTCTCACATAAAAGAAGCATGAAATAGTTTTTACTGTGGAGGGGAAAATAAGGAAGGTGGGGAGGGAGCAGAATTGTCTCAAAAAGGGAATAGCATACATACTTAGTTAGGTATAAAATTTATCTTGCCCTATGGGAGAATAGGAGAAGAACAAGAAAGGGGGGAGAGTGATAGGAGGGATGGTGGTTTGGGGGAGGTGGTGGTCAGAAGCAAAACACTTTTAAGAATGGACAGGATCAAAGGAGGGAGAGAGAGTAGGATAAACAGGTGGAAATAGAATGGATGGAAATCATAACTGTGAAAATTTTTTTTACAAGGTTCTCTGATAAAGACCATATTCCTCAAATATATAGAGTATGGAATCAAATTTATAAAAATAAAAATCATTCCCCAATCGATTAAAGATCAAAGGATATGAACAGGGAGTTTTCAGATGAAGAAATCAAAGCCATTTATAGTCATATAAAAATGCTCTAAATCACTGTTGATTAGAGAAATGCAAATTAAACTACCTCTGAGGTATCTCTCCACATCTCTCATATTGGCTAAAATGACAGAAAAAGAAAATAACAAATGTTAGAGGGCATGTGGGGAAAATCAAGACATTAATGCACTGTTGGTGGAGCTGTGAGATGATTCAACTATTCTGTAGAGCAATTTGGCACTATACCCAAAGGGCTATTAAACTGTATATATCTTTTGACCTAGCAAGACCACTACTAGGTCTGTATCCTGAAAAGATAAAAAAAATACAAAAATTAAAAGGACCTATGCGTACAAAAATATTTTAGTAGCTCTTTTAGTGGTGACAAAGAATAGAAAATTGAGCTGATGTCCATCAATTGGGGTTTATGATTATGATGGAATGCTATTGTGCTATAAGAAATGATGAACGGGATGCTCTCAGAAAGACCTGGAAAAATTTATATCACATAATGCAAAATGAAATGAGCAGAACCAAAAGAACACTGTACACTATCAGAGCAATATTTTATGATGATCTACTGTGAATAACTTAGCTATTCTCAGTAATACAGTAATCTAAGGCAATTCTGAAGGACTTATGATGAAAAATGTTATCCATCTCCAAAGAAAGAACTGATGGAGTTTGAATATAGATTGAAGCATATTTTAAAAAAATAACTTTTTTTTGCCTTTGTTTTCTTTCATAACGTGACTAATATGGCTTTATGTTTTGCACGACTGCACATGTATAACCAATATCAAATTGCTTGCCTTCTTATCAGGGGGAATGGAAGTAGGAAGTTAGGGAGAGAATTTGAAACTCAAAGTTTTAAAAAAACTAATATTAAAATTGTTTTTACATGTAATTGTGGAAAAATAAAATATTTAATATTGTGTTAAATAAATAATCCTTAAAAGAGATAGATAAATATAGTATTTGCTACTTTTAGGAGGTTTTAGGGGAGTTTGCCTCTCTTATGGTCTCTCCATCCACCATCTTGTCAGAAGCCCTATATTCCATACTGTATACATTTGGAAATTATCCAAGATAATCAACTAAATGAAGCTTTTTCATTTAGTGCCAATTGGATTTATTTTTCCCTCCAAATTAATCCCTCTTCTGGACTTACTATTTAGGGAAACTATCTTTTCAGATAAGTAAATTTACATTGCCAATGTCCTTCTTAATTCCTCCTTCTTACCAAAAAATCCAGTAATTTGCCAAATCTTGTAAGTTATTTATCTTTGACATCTTTTAGATCTCTCACTTTTTGTTTACTCACATAGCTATGACCTTAGTTCAGGCTTTCATGAACTCTTGTCTGAACTTCTTCAATAGCCTTTTAAAATAAGTTTTTATTGATTAAAAAAAAAATTCTCCCAGTATTCTCACCTCCTCTCAGAGAATCATCTCATGTAACAAATACTGTTTTTAGAAAAAGAAATAAGGAAAAATCACTATAACTGATATTGGCCTATAACACTAAATATATGAAATCATTATAATTGATATTGATGTATAACAGATGTTGACACTGTAAAATTTTGAAAAATGTAACATTCATGGAAATCCTGTCTCTGTAGAGGAGAAGGCTGTGAATGTCTTCTTGTATTACTTTTTTTGGAGTCATACTTGTTCTTTATAATTTTGTAACATAAATTTTTTGTGTATGTATGTGCTATTCTTTCCATTTATGTTGCTGTAGTCATTTTACATATTGTTTTCTTGGGTCTATTTTACTTCACTCTGCATCAGTTCATGCAGAATTCTTTATTTTTTGGCATTTTTCACATTCATCATTTCTTACAATGCAATGATATTCCATTACATTCATGCACTGCCACAATTTAGCCATTCTCCAATCTTTGGATATGCATTTTGTTTCTAATTTTCTGCTATTACAAAGAGTGCTGTTATAAATATGTTGGTGCACGTGGGAATTTTGTTATTATCAATAGCCCTCTTGGGATATAAGCCTAATAATGGAATCTCTTGACCAAAGAGTATAAGAATTCTATTCATTTTATCTGCCTAATTTCAAATTGCTTTTCAAAATAGTTGTACCAATTTACAGTTCCAGCAACACTGTACCAGCGTGCCTACTTTCCCACAGCCTGTTTAATTTTGACTAGTCCTGCCTTTTGTCATCGTTACCAATTTTCAGGGTGGTAGGTGAAACCTCAGAGTAATTTTGATTTACATTCCTTTTATTATTGTGATTTGGAACATTCTGTCATGTTAATAATTTTCAATTCTTTTTAAAAACTGTTCATATTCTTTACTGATTTATTGGGCAGTGACTTTTGGATATACACACACACACACATGCACACTTGTGAATATACATACCTATATATCTTTTAATGATTTGTATATCTTGGATACTGAACACTTATCAGAAAAGTTTGATGCAAGATTTTTTCATCCATTCCACTGCATCCCTTATCCTAGGTACATTCATTTTGTCTGTGCAGCAATTTTTTATTTTCATGTAATCCAAGTTATCAGTTTTATCTTTTGTAATTGTCTCTATTCCTTGTTGCTTTAGACCATATCTCCTACTCATCAATGTGGTGTATATGAGCTGTTTCCCTTCCAATTTTTATAGTATTATTTTTAGTATTAAAGTCACATATCCATTTAGAATGTATTGTGGCATGTAGTGTAAGGTGTTCATCTAAGTTTAATTCATGTCTGCTGCTTTCCAGTTTTCTTAGTATTTTTTTTTTTTAGATTAAGTTATTTCCTAAGTAATTTATGTTTTCCCATTATCAAATACTGGGTTATTGAGTTCCATTGTTTCTGATTCTCCCTTGTCTAATTTCTTCTGCTGACCTACCACTCTATGTTTAACCAATACTGGATAGTTTTGAAGACTACTACCTTATAATTTAGTTTGAGATCTGGAACTGTGATTCCCCTTTAATATCTATCTCTTTTGATAATTTCCATTGTTGTTCTTCTTTTCTTCAATGAATTTCTTCATTAATTTAGCAAGTTCTTACATGTGATAATTTGTTGGTTTTCGTTAATAAGCATAAATTAACTTTGCTAATGTTGTATTATATTGGCATGACCTAACCACAGCTGCTGAAGATTTCTCTGGCTATTTAAATTCTACTTTATTTCTTTAAGGGACACTTTGTAATTAAATCTATACAAATTTTTAATGTGCTTTAGTAGCTTGATCTCCAGATATTTTATACATTTTGTAGTGATTTGCAATGGGATTTTCTGTTATTTCTTTTGAGATTTTATTATTGCTATATTGCGATGTAGTTGATTTTTGAAAGTTTACTTTGTAGACTACAGCTTTGCTAAACCTATTATTTGTTTTAATTAGTATCTTTGTGGATTTTCTAAGTAAAACATTATATTATTAGCAATTAGGGATAGTTTTATTTCCCCTGCCTATCCCTATGCCTTTGCATTCTTTCTTTTGTCTTATTAATCTTATTTCCAGGGTAGGTCACCTTGTGCTTCATCTTGAGCTCCTTTGCATTTTGGAACACATTATTCCAGTGTTTATTTCAGTTTCTGGTAGGTACAGAATAGTCTTGTATTATTCAAATTTCCTGTCCTCAGTCACTTGCAGAATTTATTATTTATCAGCAGAATTGTTAAGTTTAACCTTGTTAATTTATATTCTTGGGATTTTCAGAAATTTTTCTTTCTGGAGGCAAACTTTAAATTCTTTCAATTGTCACTTTATTTTTTGTATTCAAAAGGTCTGGGCCATTTTCTTATTTTATTTCTTGTACTATGAGGTTCCATTTTTAACTTATTATGGTCTTCTTAGAGTTGTAAATCCTCATATTTTCTCTATGTACCCTATCTTTAGGATAATTAGATTTTGCTTGTATGAAGATCATACTTTCTTTTAATGTTATTGATTTTTGCTTCTCTCCTTCCAGATTGTCCTTTGCTTCCATGTATTTGCATTCACAATCAGTTTTTCTCTCTTTTTTCTCTTTTGTGAGACTTGCCACTGTGGATTCAAGTTTTTCTATTTTGCCAATTATTTCTGCTGTGTAGGGCAAAAAAAACCAATCAGCTTTCATGATTCTTATTTCTCTTTTTAAAAAACTCAGGAGCATCTTGTTGTAATTCCCTGTTCTCTTGGGAAGTCACAAGGTCTTTTGCCTCATCAGATATTTATGAATCTCCCTTTGCTTTATGATCCGTATTCATAGACTTCTGAACTCTTTTCCACCTTGATCTAGAGGCTATTTTCCCTTCTATTATTAATATCTTTCCTTTTGTTTTGTCTGATTGTGCTCAAGGTTTTTAAATGAGTTTTCTCCTCCTGTGAGCTTTGGTAAATTTCAATCTTTTTTCTTTATTTATTCCTACTCCTCTTTTTCTGACCCTTTCAATTTTGGTGGTAGTTTCTTTGAGGGCTGAGTCTGAGTCTCCTTCCATGCTGGACAATTTTACCCTAAGCAATTTCTGGAGGAAAAGAACAGGCTCCAGCTAGGTACTGGGTTCTTTCCCTCAGCCTTAGTGTTGTGCCATACAGCAATCCATACTCTTTTCCAAACCCACACCTACCCTACTCCATATTCCTCTCTTCTTCAGTTCTCTGTTTGAATTCCATTGCAGCACAAAGTACCACAAATCTTCACTGCTTTGACAATCTCTATTCCTAAACTCTTACCAACTCCACCATTCACACAGGTATTCTGAAAGGGAATGGAATAATCAGTCTTTACCAATGAGAATTACATACAAATAGGTTTTAAAAGCAGTGGTTATGTGGGCCTATAACTGCCTACAGAATCAGAACTAAGGTTCTGATAATTCTTTTTATTTCATTTGTTTTTGTTGAACATCATTTTGTGAATTTTTAAACTTTGGTTTTTGCCTTTTTCTATTTAATCTGGTTGGCTAAAGGTTTATTACAATTTTTTTCAAAGGACCAGCATTTAGGGTTTTTTTTTTAAATCAGGTCTACGGCATATTTTTTTTTCAAAATTATCTACTTCTATAATTTTCAAGATATCTTCTGTGTTTATTTTAAGACAAAGTTTTCAGGGCAGCTAGGTGGCACAGTGAATAGAACACCAGCTCTGGAGTCAGAAGACCTGAGTTCAGAACCAGCCTCATACACTTAATACTTATGAGCCATGTGACCTTGGGAAAATCACTTAATTGCCATTACCCAGCTTTCCCCCCTCCATCTCTCTTTCATTTGTCAATGTATGCCTTCAGAAGCATACTTTTTACTCTGTGGACCACTTTATCTATTTTCCAAAAATTCTGATATTTTTTCATAATTTTCATTGTTTTTCATGTAACTGTTGATTATTTCTACGATTTGTTCCTTGACCCACTCAATATTCAGGATTTCATTGCTTCCATTTAAGCTTTTGTCTTTTGTTTGTGTTCCCTAAACCAATTACTTTTTTCATTCATATCTAAAGGATGTGTTTAATGTTCTTGCCTTTAGTTTTGTATGATAAAAAAAGATCGTTATTCTCCAGTGGTTCCTTCAAGAATCTAAGTTTTTTTTTTTAAAGTATAAACTCATCAACAATTTACTCAATTATACATTTTCTCTTTTGCTTGTTTTTCTGTTAGAAAAAAAGTTCTGCCAACTCGAGAAAGAAAAAGTAAAGTCATCTACCATTATTTTGTTACTTTATATTTTTGCAACTCAGTTAGCTTTGCCTTTATGAATCTAGCTGCAATGTCACTTAGACCGCTCAAGTTTAATATTAATATTAGGTCATTTTCTAGGGTTCTTTTAGCATAATGTAATTTCCATGTTTATTTCTGGTAATATTATGAATTTAAAATTTTGTTTTGATATTATGATTCCAATGCTTGCTTTTTTCAGGATTCACTTGATAATATTAATAATAGTTAATATTTATGTAGTATTAAGGTTTGCCAAATTCTTTACACATATTATTTTAATCTGATCCTCATAAACACTCCTACTTGAACTTTTTATATTTGAGAAAATTGAGACAGATTTAACGAGTTAACTAGTAAGAATCCGAGGCAGATTTTGAACATCTGACTCAAAATGATGAATTTTTTTCATTACACCACCTACCTGCCCCTGACGTGGAGTATATTTTGCTTTAGCCTCTCATTTTGATTCTGTATTTATCTGCTTTTTAGATGTGCCTTATAAGCAGCAGATCATAGGGTTTTCTTTCCTTATTTAAATTGTCACTCTCTTTTTATCGGATAGTTTAATCTATTTACATTTACAGTTATAAGGGTTAGGTTTGGGCCTCTAGTTCTTCTTTAAATGTGGATTTATTATTTAAAAAAAAGAATTTATTTTGTTTTGTTTTTTGGGAGGGCTTTTAAGGTCAGTTTATAGTTTGCTAAACGTTGAAGTTATTGTTCAGTTGTCTCAGTCACGTCTGAATCTTTGTGATCCCGTGTGGAGTTTTCTAGGCAAAGACACTGGAGTGGTTAGCCATTTCCTTTTCCAGCTCATTTTACAGATGAGAAAACTGAGGTGAACAGGATGAAGTGACTTCACCAGCATCACATAGATAGTCTCTGATGTCACCTTTGAATTTAAGTCTTCCTGTCTCCAGGACCAATATTCTATCTACTCAGCCACCTAGGTGCTCTGTATGCTTATTTGCCTTGAATTTAATCTTTTTGTTTTTCTTGAAATTAAAGCTCCCAAAGTACCAGTTTTGAATTTTCTTTTCTTATCCATTTCTATGTCATTGCCTTTGTATATCTTGCCCCACCTTCACCATCCTCCCTCCCCCCACTTTTTTCTGTTTTGCCTCACTCTTATCTAAATATCAGAGGAAGTGATAAGGATAGAAGCATAACCAAATGTTACATTACTCTCTGCCCCAAATCATGCAGACCAGTTCAGTACCCTTCTCCATCCATTACCACCCCATCTTCTTGAAATCTCATCTCTAGTTCATTTTTCTAACATTTTGTGCCCTTGTTTTCCCCTGAAGTAAGAAGGATATTGTCCATGGAGGCAAAATATTTTCTTAGAGGAAATAGTCTTCCTGTATTCTAATTCCTCTTAAATTAGACCCATTATAAGGTGTCCATCTACAATTAGAGACATATACCACTTTCCTCATGGGGATACTCTTCAGTGAGACTCTTTCCCCTAGTATACAGAATTATTTTTCTTTTATATTTCCTTTTAAAATTCCTCCCTTTTGCCATTCTTCTAATTTTTCTCTAGCTTTCCTTCTTGCTAAGAGACTACAGGACTTGCATTTCTTTTGTTTTTAACCTATTGATTTGATTAGGGTATATCACACACTTTTTTATCCTACATATCACTTCTTCCCATTTATGTACTTTCCCATTCTGTTTTAATCCCATGAAATACATTAATTCATCTACTAGAGCGGAAGCACAGGCTAAAGACTGCTCTCTCCTGTCACTACTTTGTCTTTAAAGTCATCTTTCATTTTATCTTCATGTATTTTTACTTAAAAAAGATCTTTGTTTTTTGAGGCAAGAGAGCTTCTCCATATCAAATTTCTCCCTTTTCCAATACATCTTCCACATAGCTGCCACAGTCTTTTTCCTAAAGTGAAGGTTTGACCATATCAGCCAATTACTCAGTAAACTCTAGTGGTTCTCTTGTAGATATACATTCAAATATGAATTCTTCTACTTGTCAGAACTGTGCATAGAAAATGCAACAGGGGCCTGCACCCAACGTCAGTTCATAGTCCCCTGTAATTTCTTTCTGATCAATTGTCTGACCCCCTTACTGTCTCTGAGCCAAGAGCTCCCAAAACTGTAGCTACCACTATCTTAGTTGCCTCTGTCAAGATATTAGGAAATGCCCTGTTTTCCAGAGCTAAGGCCTAGAAAGCAGGCTGTGTCCTGAGCTTGGCATAACAACAATCCTTTGTGCTCACCCTCTAGCAAAATCACATAATTATTGTATTGCTTTGACGAGCACCAGGTGTTCTCTGAGCTCAGACAAGCACCATTCAAGTACCTATGTTTTGGGCATGAGGTCCTACTACGGATCAAACTTGTGTCACTATTGCTGTTACCCTTCACTGTCAGGGCTACAGCTCATTGTGTAGCCATTGGTATCCTCACACTAGCTTGGGTTCCCCCCATGATGGGTGGGGCCATGGCATATGTGTCCTTGCTGTCAAGCCATTTCGCTCACTTTGAAATTCAATTTCTGTTTGATTCCTGATTCTCCTCTCTCTAGCCTTTTCTGTTTGGCTCCAGCCATCCATAGATTAGAGGCTTGTTCAGTCTGGTTGATGTTAATTGGTGTCAGAAATGGAATTGGACATGGAACCATGTCATTGGACTTTCTAGTACCAGCAGGGACAGACTAGGTGTCCCTGGAGATTTATTTATTTGGAGTCTGACCCCTGTCTCCATCGTCTGGTAAGTCCTGTGCCCTTCTCCCTGTTCCAATGCCCCAAGCTCTCACCTTGGTCAAATTTGCCATTCTTTATGAGGAAAGCCTCAGGGTCCCTCTAGTGACACAGTGTATCTCCCACAGCTCTGGTAAGAATATCCTTCTTAAACTGTACACCTCTGTTAATTGACTTCTTTGCATGCCTCTGCTGGTTTCTTTTTTATCTGTATGCCTCTGTAAAGTTGTAAATTTCTGAGCCTTGTACCTTTGTGTTCCTCTGTGGTTTTTAAATTGCATGCCTCTGTAAAGTTGAAACCAAACTGCATGACTTGGTGACCCTTAGCAACCTCTTGTTAACCCTTCCTTGACATTTCTGATCATAAAAAGAGAACAGATTGCTTAAACTAAAGATAGTCCTATGTAAGATTCCCAAATACTGGTGTTAAAAATATTGGAAAATGTAGGGAAACTTGAATTATATTCCGGGAAATTTATTAATTGTTAGGCAAGTTGTCTTATCTCTGTTTGCTCTAGTTTCCTCATCCGTAAAGAGAAAAATAATAATGGTACTCACTTCCCAAGGTTGTTGTGAAATCAAAATAACATAATGATTGTAAAGTACTTAACATAGTGACTAACATATACTAAGCACAACAATATTTTTAAAAATTGATCTGTTTATTTACTTTAAGTTTACAAGATTCAGTTCCACAATCCCTTGAGTTTCAAATTTTCTCCCCTTCCTCCCCCCCATCTCCCATCATGGCAGCATGCAATCAAGCATAGGATCTGCGAATACTTTCACATTGGACACATTGGTTGTATACAAGAGTTGTAACCAATGGAGTGAACAATGGGAAAGAGGAAACCAAACATGGAAAAGAACGAGAGCATGTAGTTTGCTTCAGTTTCCATTTAAACTCTGTTCATTTTAGATCTTTCTCTGAATGTAGACATTTACTTCCATCCTGAGACTTTTAGAGTTGTCTTATAACTGTTAAGCACTACATTATTATTATTTCTCCAGTTGAATGTAATTTTCCCATACTTAATAAGTAAAAAATGGGTTTAAAATGCCAAAAGTAATAAGATTAATGATTTTTATATGTGATAACTTGGAAAGGCAATTGTTGTCATCTGAAGTTTTGTTTCATGTTTTAAATACATGAAATTGTTTATGTTATTACTGTAGTTCTGAATTCTCTTATATGGTGAAATTTGAGAGACCATTGTAACAGAAATGCTTTTAGGCAAAGCAACTTTTTAATCTGGATGTTGTTATGTAGTAATTAGGCTCCTTAAAGGATGTGACAAAAATAGATGTTTGAAAACTGTTAAATACTTAATGAAGCATATTTTGTTATAAAGCTGATAATAATACACAATAACAATTTTTCGTTTGCAACTCTTGAATATTATGAAAGTGTAGAGGGTGAATCAAAGATGTAGCTTCAACACATTAATGATGAGTCAACTATAAGATATTTGCTGTATATCTGAAGCTCCAGAGCATGGGTAGTTTTAATTTATAAATAAAAGATAAATTAAATGTTAACTGTTATGGAAACACCAGGAAAATATTCAAGCCCTACATTGTGGTTGGTGAAATTTTACTATTTAAGGTAAAAATTCCTGGGACTGTAATTTACTATTGTTTCGAGCTTTGATGACAGGGATAGTTGTCTGAATTGTCATGAAGCTAATAGTAGGAAATGGTATGTACTGCAGTCTGGGAACTGCTAAATGTGGATGTCTGTACCTGGGAAAAGTTTTGGGGATGACTTGGGCATGACTAGACAGGCTCTTTCTAAATCTAATTCCTCATTGTGCTATTTCCTTTCTGAAAAGGAAAATTCTCAACTAGTTAATACTGAACCTTGCTTTTAATACCCTGTGACTACATACTTGGTTGTCAGTTATGACTCATGTCTCAAATCAAACAGATCTAAGGGAATTTCCCTCCCCATCCATTATGATATATGACATTGTTAAAACTATGTTCATCCTTTTCCTTTTATAGCAAATTTCATAATCATGAAGTTTTGTAACCATACTACTCAATCTATTAATTAATAGATTGATATTATAACATCTTTGAGTTACTATAATAGAATGCAAGTATGAACATGTTACAATTTTAACCTATGTTTGTAGTCAAAATTATAATATAGCAATGACATCCTCCTAAGGGGGAAACGATTACATAAAGTAATAAGACAAAGACGTAATGTGAATTTTTTTTCCACTTTTTTAAAATTTACTCATTTACTTTTAATTTACAAGATTCAGTTCCACAATCACTTGAGTTTCAGATTTTCTCCCCTCCCTTCCCCCCCCCCCC
>JAQQSV010014350.1:0-12310 GCA_028646515.1 Pseudochirops corinnae
GTTTTGCCAATCAGATGGATATAAAATAGGACCTCAGAGTTGCTTTAATTAGTATTTAATTATTAGTGATTTGGAACATTCTTTAATGGTTCTAGATGGCTTGCTTTAACCTTTGACCATTTATGAATTGGGGAATGGCTCTCATTTTTTATACATTTTTATCATTTCCTTATGTATCTTGGAAAATGGGACCTTTGTCACTGTTTTTTATTTGTATAGAAACTTAAAATTGTATTTAATCAAAATTGTCCATGTCATATCTTTTAATTATTTATCTTCCTTTCTCCTTTAATTTGTTTATGATGTGACTTTTTGAAAAATATAATTTATTCATATGCTGTTTATGTTTGTATATCATGTGAGTTGTTGGTCCAAACATGATTTCTGTTAGACTACTGCCCATTTTTTCCACCATTTTTTTCCCTCCAAAATATCCCTCTGATAGTTATGTTAAAGCATTAAAACTATGAAGCAATTCAGGTAGCATTGTTTTTATTATATTGGCACAGCTCAGCCATGACCATCAAATAGCCCTCAACGTGTTTGTTTTTATTTCTTTATGGAGCACTTTTGCATTTGAATATGTGTGTTGTATGCTTTGGTAGATTTATCCCCAGTCATTTTATTTATGCGTTTTGTAGTTATTTTGAATGGCATTTCCCTTTTTACTCTTGTCTCTTTAATTTTGTTATTTTATAACTATGTGGTTGAGATTTTCTATTATGCATTCTGTTCATTAATGGTTCCTGTTTTTCTCCCTTTCCTCTCAAATTTCTGTAACAATAATTATATGCAAAGCTTAAAAGTGCTATACCAGCTATTATAGCTTTAAAATTAAGAACGGCTTTCTTCACAGCTTCTTAGGTTTAGTATAAGTATATTATTATCACTCTTTGACTGAAGCTTCTGCAGGCTCAAAAAGGTGAAATGACTTGTTTAAAGTCATGCAGTGTCAGAGAAAGGATTTGAATCCAGATCTCCTGACTTCAAGGAATCATCTTGCTTTCTACTGATTCTACTTTTTGGAGTATTAACCTTCATTATTTCTTCCTATGCTTAGATGGTTTTTTGTTTTGTAGGAAGAGGAAGAAAAAGATCGTTACATTTACCAACCACGTTTTTTGTCTTGATGTGATTGGGTCTATCTTGCCTGCTAAGAGTATTACCTGCTAAGAATAAATGTATATTCCCTCATCCTTTACTGTAGTTAGAAAACAAACAACTTTTATAGTTTTTAAAAGACCTCGGAGTATGTCATTGTTTTCCTAAAGGCTCTCATATGATTCCTTAATGTTACGCGAGATTGTATCATTGAAGCTTTGGCCAATCCAGAGAAGGAAAGAATGAAACATGATGATACGACTATCTCAAGCTGGCTTCAAAGTGAGTATTGTTCTTCTTATGTATTTTAATATATGTAAGAGTTTCTACCTCAGTGAAATATTTCCTCATATGAGCAGCTGCTTGAAGTAGTTAAGTGGCACAGTCAATAATTCTCTGAACCTGGAATCAGGAAGATCTAAGTTCAGATCTAGCCTCAAATGCTTGCTGTGTGATCCTGGGCATGTTACTTAACTTCTGTCTTCCTACGTTTCCTCAGTTGTAAAATGAGGATAATATACTAGCCAGGTGACCTTGGGCAAGTCACTTAACCCCAATTGCCCCATCTTTCCCCCTCCAAAAAGCAAAAAAAAAAAAAAAATGAGGATAATAAAAGCACCTGCCTCCTAGGGGTGTTGTGAGGATCACATGAGATAAAGTGCATATACATTGCCTGGCACATAGTAGGTGCTTAATAAAGATGTTATTATATTGTATGGTTAAGGTTTTCAAACTACTAACTGACTAGAGATGAATAAATAACTATCCATAAAATTAGTCTTCTGCCTCTCCTTATTTTTGTATTGGAGAGAGTAATATGCTTTATCATGAGCTTCTTTTAATTACATTTCTTATCACTTCATACCTAGGCCTAGCAAGTTTTTGTGGTGCAGTTTTTCGTAAATATCCAATTGAACTTGCTGGTCTTCTTCAGTATGTGGCAAATCAGCTAAAAGCAGGGAAAAGGTATGTATATGATTTTTTTTCTTTAATCAGTATTTTAAATTAATTACTGTGAGTGTCTAGCTGTTTTGACCTCTCTTTATTTAAATGAAGAAGTCAGGAAAACAATAGATACAAAAACTACAATAATGTAGATATAAACAATTCTAAAAGACAGCTGCTGACTTTGGATTAAAAGCTGTGATTATACCTCCCTTCCCTTTGTAGAGAAATGGGAGAATGTAGGTACTAAATTAGAGGAGGCAGCTGTGTTCAGTGGTTCTAATTATGTTGGGCTAGTGGCTTCAGGCTTGTGATTGGGACAAAATGAGACAGTCGGACCATTTGACATTTAGCAAAAGAAATTTACAATATTGTACTAAATATATTAAGGGTGTACTGCATTGATTCAGTTGGATGTGGTTCTCCTTCCCCTCCACATTTGCCATTCTAGTGTGCCCAGACCGTGAAGTGCTTCATTTTTAGACTTGAGCAAACAGGAATTTATTAAGGATTAAGACCCTAATCTTTTGGACCAATTAAGTCTCCCGAACCCTTTCTTTACCTTGTAGGAGGAAATCTAACCCAGTATTTGTAGAGTAGGTGTTGATCCTTCTACAGTTTAACTGTTTTTGTTTGTGATGGCCTTTTTGGGGAGTAGGAATGATTCGGAAAGTGTCTTTGGTATTTAAAAAGTCAGGAAAAGCAAACCCAAGGAGCAGAATAATAAATGAATTTACTTGACTCTGAGTTATACACTTTAGTATATAGTATGAAATGTAGATTTTGTGCCCTTTCACGTTCTCATTCAGTTTTTGTGCTTTTAGATCATATAAGTAGAACAATGTAAACAAAAATAATACTCTGCTAAGACATATCTGTTATTCATGAACATCTAATGAAGGCGAATCATGGTTTAGTGGAAACAATACATTTAGAGTCAGAGGATCTTGCTTTGAATCTTAGCCCTACTACTTTTGTGACATTGGGCATGCCACTTGCTCATTCTAGTCCCAAGTTTCCTTCTGTAAAATGAAGGTGGTGGATGTATGGCCTCTGCCAGCTCTACTAGAGTCTATGATGCTTTGTGTAATCTTGACTAAGTTATTTCTCCTTGCTCGGCCTCAGTTTCCTCCTTTTTAAACTGAGAGGGTTGGACTAGATGGTTTCTGATGAGGTCCCTTTGAACCTCTAGGTTCATTGGGTCTAGAAACCAATGAAGCTATGGATATTTTAAAAAATTTTCAGATCTGTATTCTTTCCCTCTAACCCTGAAAGCAAGAAAAACAAAACCTATAGTCAAGTAAAGCAGATTCCCTCATTGACCATGTCAGGAGGTGGGTAGCATGTTTCAGTCCTCTGGAATTGTAGTTGATCATTATCTTGATTATATTTCCCAAGTCTTTCAAGAGTTGCCTGTCTTTGCCATATTGCTGTTGTATAAATTGTCCTCCTGGTTCAGCTCATGTTACTCTGTATTAATTCGTAGAAGTCTTCATATACTTCTCTGAAACCACCCCCTTCATCATTCTTATAGCACAATAATATTCCATCATATGCATATACTATAACCTATTCAGCCATTGCCTAATTGGTGAGTACCCCCTCAGTTTTCTTTTCGCCATCTCAAAAAGAGGTGCTATAAATATTTTTGTACATGTAAGTCCATTTCATCTTTTTTTTTTTTTACTTTTTTGGGGGCATAGAGTATGCTTAGTTTAGTAGCTTTTGAAGGATAGTTTCAAATTGCTTTCTAGAATGGCTGGACCAACTCCACCAATAGTGCATTAGTACCTGTTTTCCCACATCCCTTCCAGCTTTTGTCATTTCTTTTTTTTGTCCTTTTGATCAATCTGATGGATGTGAGGTTATAGATATTTTCCTAGAAAACATTATTTGTACATGTTACCAAAATAAAAAACTGCTGAGCTTTTGCGTACTTGAGAGAGTAGTATTGATGTAGATTATACATATATTCTTATGATAGATCACAATGTACTTTTCAGTATTAATCCTAGCTACCACCAAGTGGTAAGGGTACTTAGATCTTTTAAATATTACTCATTTGTAATGGTAACATTTATATTTTGGAGGAGGAGATGCTCATACCTCTTTACTCATGCTTTTCAACTTAGGAATTTTAATTTTCGAGAACAGATTGCTTATATTTTGAAATACTATTTTTAACATTAAAATATTATTAATTACTATATTAGCACTGACTTTTGGGCCACAGTCAAGGAGCTGAGATAATATTTATATTCTAGAATACCACCAGATTCTAGTTTTCCAGGTGAGCTTCGTTCCTGATAGGTATTTACTTTTTAAAGAAAAAAATCAGAAAACTTAGTTATATGCCACTAAAATTATTACACTGACCCCATCTTTTTGGTTATGCCTAGCTTTTCCTAGTCATTATGCTTTTCCTTTTCCTGTTTTCTGTATCCTTAGACCCACAGAATTGTAGATTTTTGCCTGCAAGAATATATACTTTCCCTGCAGATAAGTAGATAGCTAATAAAAATGTCATTCATTCTTTCTTTAATACCTTGCATATCCTTCCTGGTACAGAATAGGCACTTAATAAGTATTTGATTACATTTAATTGTGAGTTGTTCTTTGATTTTTGACTTATACCAGTTTCTTTGAATGTTTACTTTTGTTGTGAAATAGACCTCTTTAAAAAAAATTACAAAATCAGTAAAAGAAAACCAATGCTCTTCTCTTAACTGTTGTATGTTGTAAGTACTTACTTAATAAACTTGAAAAATTGCGCCCATAACTTTTAACTTGTACTAGTATCCTTTATGTGGCTAGTCCATGAAAGATCTCTCACCTATCCCACCTCTGGACAGACTTTTTTCTCTGTCATCTTTGTTTTATACAAGGGATGGTCTTAGAAGCTTTAGCTTCATTTCTAATGTCAAATCTGTGCTTGAAAGGAAATTCTTTGAAGTCAGTGTTTCAGGATTAAAATATGTAAGTACTGGCATTGGGGAGAAAAGTATTGAAATATAATCTGGTTTCTACTCTTCTTTGGCTTGAATACTGACTCATTGCTTTAGGAAGCTGCCTGTGAGCATAGTTTAAATAGCATCCGATGTGCCATTATGGGGAATTTTGGAACTTACTATGATTCTTATGCATTCTGTTTACTGCACATGTGCTTTAAATACTTTGAATTGATGTTTTTTATCTTTCTAAAACTTTGATTTTAAAAATATATTCCTGCTTTAAGATAATTTTTAGGGAAAAAATACATGTTTAACAACTTACTTCTACTAGGATTTTCATATATATATACACATATAATGAAGAGGAATCACATTGTAGTAGAGAGTTGGATTTTTGTGTTAGGAAGACCTGGGTTCAAATCTTGTTTCTGACCTTGGAATAGGCTTTTTAACTTCTCGATGTTCTAGGGTACAGCTCTTTAAGATAATAAGTTTCTGAATGATTAGAAATCTACATCATGAAAAAGGGACACATGAAATAAAATCCCAGGTCTAGTTCCCCCCTCCTCCCCCAATTGTGTTTTATTTGAATCATATGTTATTAAAAAAAATACAGAAGCAACAGTATATTTTAAGTTTCTGCTATAAGCATATTTGTTTTCCTTTTGAATAGTTTTGACCTACTTATTTTGAAAGAGGTGGTACAAAAAATGGCAGGAATTGAAATTACTGAAGAAATAACAATGGAGCAATTAGAGGCCATGACTGGTGGGGAACAACTTAAAGCCGAGGTGAGTATACTCTGAGATGGATATGTAAACTTAAGCTCATTTTTTTCCTCTTATAAAATAGGCCAGTTGTTAAAAAATTTTTGAGCGAATTAAATGCCAAATGGTAGCATTAATTAGGTTTGTTCTTAATTTAGTTATGTTTTATTTTCAGAAAGGTACTCTACAGTTTGTGCATTATGCTTTGTTACTGTAATACTTCAATCAGTGAATTTATTATCTCATAGATGTGGATACTCCCAGGATTGTCACAGAACACAACTCATTCATGACTCCTTTGCAAGTGTTGTCTTTTTTTTCCATAGGTCCTGCACGGGTAATCTAGTTGCTGTGCTGGAGGCGTACCTCTAAGTCTTCTAAAAAAAACAAACAACAACAACAAATACCAACACTCCCTTCAAAATGCTTTTCATTAGTACTAGTACAATACTGTTGTTTGTCCATCCTTCAGTTTCGCCACATAACTGACATATCTCCTTTTCCGCTAATACATTTTCTTGATGAACTCTTTTGTGCCCTTTCTTTCTAAGTTATGCTGCAATTAACTCAAGTCCACCATGCATCCCTCCATTTTACTTTGGGTCATCTGCATCATGTAAGGTGACTCATACTTTTAAGTTTTGGTGATTGTGGTGATCCACCAATCAGTAACCAATTCTATCAGTATTGACAGGAGAAAAGTAATTGTAAAAAAATAAAGGAGGCTTAGTGTGGTTAGCACTGCATAATCTCCTAACTCACTCTTTCTTTTCTTCCTATTCAATTTTGAGTCCTATTCATTGTCCATCTGCAGTGTATGTCCCAGTTACATATATGTCCATGTCTGTATGTGCATACACACATATATCCACACATACAGACATATAGGGTAGTTGGGTGGCGGGATGGGCTAGAAACACTTGTGTGTTAACTCATTGAACCGGCCATCTAACTACATGTCATTGTCTGGACAATAGGCATTTTTTAATCCATTTAGTTTTTCCTCAGTGAATTATCAGACCTGTCTCTTGAGTAACTATTGATCTCACCAATAAAAGTCCTGTAATGTTCTAGACCTTCATGTTAACAAACACAATTTTTATTTGCAAACAGGAACATGTGGAAGACATCATATAGAATCTCTCTTCTGTTTGGGTCTTATGTAGTATAATCCTCCATGACTGCAGACACCTTTGGCATATCTGTTTTATGCCTTGTTTTGACAACAGATCATTTGGTTAGAGGGTCATTGGATGGAATTTTCTGGTTGCATTTATCAAATCACCTTGTATCATCTTAACATACATGAACAACTCCCTGTTGGAGAAAAACTTTTAGGACTATGTTTTCTTCTACTAAATCAAATGCTTTTTAGTAATCTAAAAATAAGCATGTCTGATTCTTGTAGTCTCTGTACCTTTCAGTCAGTTTTGTGGCTATAAAGTTATGTACTGTTGCAAACTGTTTTTGAAAGCCTGCTTGTTAACTTTTCTTAATTTCATCAAGAATGCTCTTAGATGCATAGGTTTAGGTTATTTTCTTTTGCAAAGGTGAGAAAATTGACATTTGTGTTAATAGTTATTGTTCTTTTTGATTTCCTTTTTTGAGCAATAGTAGAAACATTCATCATTTTTTCTTCTTTTGGTCTCTTCCCCTCTCTGAATTTTCTTGTAAAATGATCCTGTCAAGATTATGATTTTGCTGGCCAGCATAGATTTTCAGGATATAGACTTAGCCTGGTCCAGCCACTTTTTCCTACTTCCTCTTTGCCATTTCATCTTAGCACATCTATCTAATACCAAGACGTTAGGGTCTATATGTGATGGTTCCTCTGTCAATGATAATGAAAATAGATTGTTATAGAAAGTTTAGCAAAACCATTCTATTATCTCTTTGTTGTCCCTCCTACCAGCTGCATCTGTAGATGCTCTTGAGATGATGTAGCTTAGTTGGGTCTTCCTTCAAGCTTTCTGTGGATTGAATTTTTGCCTCCACTGCTTTTTGCCATTTTGTGAGTGCTATTGCTCTTAATCTTTCACCATCATCTTCTGTAGTGTATTCCAGATAAATTTTTATTCTGAATGGGTGCTTCCTCATGTTGAAATGTCTCTCTACTTGGCAAGAAGATAGTGTTTGCTGACTAAGTGTCTGGGATCATTTAGCCTCATTGTGGCAACTGCATTGTATCTTTTAAACTTCTTCAAGAAATGATGATAATCAAGGTCAATATCTTTTGCCTATTTCAAATTTCCATTTTTTGGGCATCTACAGCTTGTTTAAGGTCATCTTGAAGCTGATGTATTTGTTCTCATCGTTGTTTCATCTTTATCCTTTGTTCTATTTTGATGTTGATTTTGACTTTTGCTTTAATTGTTGTGACTGTACACAGTTATTTCTTATATGACTTGCACATCACTACCCAGTCATTTACTATATCTAAAACACAGTAAATTTCATTTTTTTTTGTCATGTTCAATCAACAAGTATATATTAAGTGTCTGTGAAGTTCCAGGCATTGTGCTGCTCACTGGAGTTATCAAAGACCAAAAACAAAACATTCTTATCTTCAAAGACCTTACATTTCTGTCAGGAGAGAAACAACATGTACACATACAAGTAAATGCAAAATATGTTAGTAATTTTGGGAGACACTAGCAGTTGGGGACATGGACTTGGGAAAGATCTTGTGTGGAAGGTGGCACTGAGTTTGAAGGGACCTAGGTATTCCAGGGGATAAAGGTTAGGAAGGAGGGAATATTTCATGAATGGAAGATAGTCTTTGCAGAGGTACTGATCTAGAAGATGAACTATTTTTGCACATTTACCCACCCCAGCAAACAGGCCAGTTTGACTAGAAAGTAGAGTGTGTAGAGTGGAATAACATGTATGAGTCCTGGAAAGGTAGTCCAAGGTTTGATTGTGAAAGGTTTTAAATGCCAAACAGAAGAGTTTTTATTTTATCTTAGTGGTAGTAGGAATCCACTGGAGCTTTTTAAGTATGGGATTGATGTGGGTGGGATTTTTGCTTTTAGGAATATCACTTTGTCAGCTGTGTGGAGGATGGATGGGAGAGGGAAGAGGCTTGACTCAGGGAGACCAGTTAGTTAGGAGATCATTAGAGGTGAGGAGGGTTTGAAATGTGTTGGTGGCTGTGTGAGTGGAGAGAAAGGGATATATTTAAGAGATGTGGAAGTAGAATCATTATAATAATCATTTTTGATAATAGTAGAAAAGGTAGAATCAATAAGGCTTGGCAAACTAATTGTATGTGGAGGAGGGAGAGGAGAGAGGCAAGGGTGATTACTAAGATGTGAACCTGGGTGACTGGAAAGATAATGCTACCCTCAGGCAAATTAGGGGGATTTAAAAGGGTGGATTTTGGAGTAATGATAGTGAACTTGAGATACCTATAGGACATCCTGTTTAAAATGTTGAAAAGGCAGATATGGGCGTGGAACTCAGGGATGATGTAAGGACTGGATGCATAGATCTGTGAGTTTCTAGAGTAGAGATATTGGAACCCATGGAACCTGATAAATAAAGAGAGAAAAAAGAAGACAT
The DNA here is from genome assembly GCA_028646515.1 of Pseudochirops corinnae. Lineage (NCBI taxonomy): Eukaryota > Metazoa > Chordata > Mammalia > Diprotodontia > Pseudocheiridae > Pseudochirops > Pseudochirops corinnae. Next base: position 9,326 of record JAQQSV010014350.1, read on the forward strand.
TAAGGTTTGCACATTGGGATAGAGTACTTACCATTAGTAGGTATGATATGGAAGAAGATCCAGCAAAGGAAACTGAGAAATAATGGCCACCTTGTAGGCAGGAGGAAAATAGAAAAATAGTATGGAAATTTCAAGAAGAAAGTATCCAGGAGGAAAAGGTGGTTTACAATTTTAAGTGCTGCAGAGCTGACAAGAAAGATAAGGATTCAAAAGAGGTCATTAGACTTGGCAACTAATGAACCATAGGTCATTTTGTAGAGAGCATTTTTAGCTGAATGATGATGAGTTTGGAAGCCAGATTGCAGAGAATTTAGAAGAGAATGAGAGGAGAAGTGGAGCTAGCAAATATAGTCAAAGGGAAGAATTCATTTTGGCCTGGAAAATTTGGGTGTGCTTGGAGGCAGCTGGGGAAAAAAGCAGTAGTGAGAGAAAGCAATTGAAATTAGAAGTAGGGAGTGATGATAGTGAGGGTAATCTGCTGGAGAAAATGGGTTCAAGATTATCAAGTGGAAAGGGGGCCATCTTCTTCATCCAGAGACTAGAATTAAGGAAGATTTAGTTTAGTGTGATAGGGGGATGAGATCAAATGATAACATTTAAAATGCTTTGCAAAACTTAAAAGCTTTATATAAATTCTGTTAGATAATGTTTTGTGAGTTCAGGAGAAGAGGGAACTTGGGATTGTAGGACAGCCAAAGCTGAGACGATATTCAGGGAAGGTATTGAGGAGTAGAAGTATTGGAGGTCATTGTGAGTTGGAAGAATAGGTTTAGGGGTGGGGTAAGGGATAAAGAAAGATTGAAAACAGACTATAATTTCAGGGATAAAGAAAGATTGAAAAAAGACCATAATTCGATAATGGAATTTTGGCATTCTTGAACATGAATGTCTTGTTTCACATGGCAAAATCAAGAGTATCCAGCCCTGTTTCTAGCTGAGATAGAGTGGAAGATTAGGTCTTGGGAGTTGGGTAGATTGAAAGGGACTAAAAGGAGTTAGGGTATTTGGGGATAAGTCTTGGCGCAATCCCCGCTCCCCCTCCCCCCCAGTCATTGAGTATCAAAGTATATGTTGCCTTGGTTTGGAGAATCTTGTGAAACTTTTCGTAAAATTCCTCTATCTTCCAATTGCTCTTCCTCAGATGTTGGTACATAAGCTACAGTTATTTCCATTGCTTCTGTTATGTTGGATGTTGTGAGACAAGTTTGCCAGTTGTCCACTAAAATTATATTTGTGGTTGGTTTTGGCTGTGAGATAAAACTGGCTCTGCTAAATCATTTAATTCTCCAACCTTTCGACCAGCTTTCTAATTAGTTGCAAATTTATGCAGTTGCAATCATGCAGATGTCAGTTTTGGTCTAGTTAGTTTCTTCTAATTGTCATTGAAAAGAACTGTATTATACAGATTATAAGGATTGCAGAGAGTGTAGAAGGAAGAGGCAGCAATATAAAAGTATTGAACAGCCAACATTTTTTGATTAACTGTAGTTGATAGTATTCTGTATTTAGGGGGCATCTCTTAGAGGGAGAGAAGCAGGGGATGTTGAAATTGCGGATTTATAATTTTATTTAAGGCACATGATTATTTGTTGTATCTTTTTCGAAGTAGGTGGTTAATAAATTCCAACCTGATATAGTAGATGGAGAGAGCTGGCCTTAGAGTCTGGAAGAGTTAGGTTCAAGTTCTCTTTCTGCCACATTTTGACTTTGTAGCCCTGGATGAGTCACTTAACTTCTCAGTGCCTCCAGGCAAACTTTCTAAGATTACAATTGCAGAACAGTTGCTGATCTGCTTTGGTAGAGGAAATTTCCTCACTGGGGTTTCTTTATCCTGAAGAAGCCACATGTCTGGAACTTGTGCTATTTTGTGTGTGTGTGTGTGTGTGTGCACGTGTGCCCATGTGCCCGTGTGCCCCTGTGTATAGAAACTTACTAATTTTTTTCTTGGGGGGGGGGTGGTGGTGGTGCAGGGTGGCTATTTTGGACAGATCAGAAACACTAAAAAATCCTCTCAGAGGTTAAAGGATGCATTATTGGACCATGATCTTGCCCTTCCTCTGTGCTTGCTTATGGCTCAGCAGAGAAATGGTGTAATATTTCAGGAAGGAGGAGAGAAACATTTAAAGCTTGTGGGAAAATTATATGACCAGGTAAGTAAATGTGGTTTGTATTTTTTAATAAATAACTTAATTTGGAGCATAAAAACTAGAAAACATTACATATGTGTAGTTAGATTATATTATGCTCATTTATATTCAAATATAAAAGAGACTTCTTGTCTATAATACATGTCACTCTGTGCTATATTTAAGGATTTGATACCAAACTAGGTGAATGAGGGGTAGATTTTTGTAGTAAAGTTGATTTAGTACACATTGCAATATCTTTAGGTTTTTATCTAAATAGAAATCCCACAACTAATGTCTGTAAATTTTAATTTGTTTCATGATCACACTTCAGATCTAGCTTCTTTAATAGTTATTTCAAATCCCAGACACAGTTATAATTGTGATGGCTATTGTCTTTTTTACTAAATCTAGATTTTGATGTGTTAATAATTTGAAAGCCAAAGATTATATATCAAAGTTGAAGGAACAACTGTGTTTAGAAAGCACAGCCTACGATGCAGATTAAGAGACTGTAGTTTTTTTTTTCTCTGAAAGAAATTTTTCTGAAACACAAGACATTTGTGTTGTGATCTAGGTAAGTTAATTTCTGTCACAAAATGTGACTTCTTAACGCTAGCTAGAAATTAGACTAGTTTATGACAAAGTTGGAGCTCCTTGTGTGACTTTGGATAAGACATTGACCTCTCTGGCGTGGCAGATTTTTTTCTGTGAAGTAAGAGTATTTGAGTAGATGATCTGTAAGGTGCCTTTTAGCTCTAACATTTAATGGTTTTAAATTTAACTTTTGATTCAGTGAAGTAGTTAATTTAAAAACTAATTTTAAAAGTTTTTTTTAAAAGATCTTTATTTTGAAGGA
>JAQQSV010014351.1:0-12310 GCA_028646515.1 Pseudochirops corinnae
GGCATTCTTCATGTTTATTGGAGGCCTCTGGTGGGGGCGCTCTGGCTGCGCTCTCCTCCTCCCTCTCTCTCCCATGATCTTTCTTTTCCCCAAAGAAGGAATCTAGGGTTTGGGAGCTGTTCTTACTTTGCTTCTTATGCTTATTCTTACTCATGGTTGTTCAGTCCGTGATTTTTTAAAAAATCTCTGTGGGGCTCTGTTTCCAGAAGGAAAAATCCCTGTCCCAAATCGCTGGGGTCCTCCCAGCTGCCGTAGCTCTCAGGAAGATGCTGGGAACTCTTCCTATTTACTTCCGGCTGACTGGATAGTGAAGACTCCAGAACCGAGGCCCAAGACCACGATCCAGAACCTGCCCGCTCAACACGAGAGCTCTTGGCCTGAGAACAATCGCTCAGTCCCCCTGCTGTGTGCAGGCTGCTGGCGGGAAGCTACAACGGGGAGGCGGGTGCAAAACCTCCGCCTTTCACTTTTCCAGTCTGGAGGCCTTTTGGCCAGACTGCTTATCTCCCCCTTTCGCAATCCCCACTGCAGGTGGTGTTAATCCGCTCACCTGAGAGGCTCCTCTGCTGCTCCAGTCCAGCCGCCCCCAGGGCACAGCCTCGGCTTCAGGCCAGGCTCGTTTAGGTTCGCAGTGCTGATATGGTTCCTCGTAGCCGAGCTGACTTTAGTGGGAAGTATCTTTGTGTGCGTTTTCGAGTTCTAGGATTGGTTTAGAGTCCTATTTTATGGGTATTTTGGGGTGGCTATGCGAGAGCTGCGATATGTTGCTGCTGCTAAGCTGCCATGTTGGCTCCGCCCCCTTGATTTTCTCCTATATGACATAGAAAAGCCTAAAAATTGAAGTCACCCCTAATAACTCTCTCCCTTTTGTCCGAATGATGTCCAGAATGCATAAACTATCTTTTATATGGTCCCTTAAGTACATGCAAAGGCTGTCCTTTTCCTTTTGGACTGTCAGGGAGGATTAGGTCGTACCTTATGGGGCCACATTTCAAGTAATGTCATTCATTCTCCTCCCAAGAGCATCCCACTTAAATGGCATGAAGGCACAAAGAGTCCTGGTTGAGACAACCAGATGAGCATAATTGATCTCTTAGCGATCCTTAATATAACACTTCAATTAGGGAAAATCTCCAGGAACATCTTCTGTTAATTACTGTTGTCCCAGCAGGCCTGCTCTTGCTTTCTTTGTTCTGACTCACACCATTTCTTTTACTTTTGTATCATGGAGAATCTAATGTCAAAGTTCTAATGGGGGGATCCCAGTGTCCTGGGTGGATAAAATAGTTTGTTGTAATATGAATCAACTTTTTGGTTTCAGAGGGAGAAAGCTAGACAGTTGGAGTTAAGTGACTTGTCCAAGGTCACACAGCTAGATAAGTGTCAAGGGTCTGAAGGCAGATTTGAACACAGGTCCTCTTCACTTCAAGGGCAGTGCTCTATTTACTGTGCAACCCAGCTGCCCCTCTTGCACAATGTTTCTGCAAATCATTTCCATTTTTTTAATGTTGGTACTCTGCATTTCATCCTCAGATGCCCTTGGCATGAAGTGACCTGACAGCTCTCTGTAGACAGGTTTACTTTCTATTGAGCTGACTCTGTTTCATGTGACAAAACTGCTAACAATCAACCATCCTATTTCTTTTTTTAATTTTGCAAATGAGTTTATACTCGAACTTGATGTTGCCTTTTCCAAAGGCAATCTAGCCTGCTCTGCTTCTGTTCAATTCCGGGATCAGCTCAGTGGCATTTTAGGGTATCTCAGACAGATATACTGATAGAATGTTTTAGCAGGTAGACTATCAGAATGCATGCTGTAGTCTACCAGTAGACATCCTGCCTCTTTCATTTACTTTTTCCTGTGTCAAGTATTAGGCCTCCTTTGTTTTTTAAGTAGAGATCTTGCTTAGGAGGTTCTGAATACAGACATGGAAATTCTAGTCAGCTCCTTGTCACCTCCAGACAAGAGCATCTGGAGGACCTCCTCATCAGAAGGACAAAATTATTGTTTTATATTGGGGCGTTGTATTTTAAAGCCTTTATGACAATGCTGGACTCCTCTAGCAAGCATACATCAGTCTGTTTCATGCGTCCCTTGAAGTCATTAATCAAAAGTTGCATTTCTCTCTTTTCAGTCTTTCAAGGAATCCTGCAGTTTTTGTCCATATGTGGGAAACAATATTAGAGAAGACAGTTTGTCAATTTTTTTTATTGTTGTTGTTTTGCATCATTGATACTCAATGGGGACTGATGACATCACAATGTTGATGTCAAGGTACAGTGTATTTCACTGTGGCTCATCAGTCCAAAAGGGGTTTGGAAGGCTCTTCCACATACTCTGTTCATCAACTCCTAGTGTTCTTTGCTCAGTCAGAACTTGCCCAGTCATTGGATAATGATGATAACAAACATATATGTGTTACTTTAGGATTGACACTAACAACCCTGTGAAGATGTTGCAGTCATCATTAGACTAGATTAATGGAAACTGGGTCTTCCCAAAGCAAATTGCCCACAATTCTCACACCTAATAAATGTTGAAGGCAACATTCTAGTCTTCGAGGCACCCACATGCAGGACTCTATTAGATATCACATCTCCCACCCCCTTATTTCTTGATTCATTTCCATCCAAGCATTCCAAATATGTTAACTCAGTTACAACTAAACTCACCATTGTCTTGATCCTTTCCATGACCTGAAGATCAAATCAGATGTTTTTTAGAAATATATTAGAAGTTGAGATAAATAATAGCTTAAGAAGACCATTGGAGGCTGATAAAATTTGAATTGTGTCTTTTCATTTTGTAGTATGTTCCACTGATAGTTGTCCCATGCTGCAAAGTAATTGAAGAAAGAGGACTTGACTCTGTAGGTATTTACTGTGTACCTGGCCATAATGCTACTGCCTCCAGGATGCAAAAAGAATTCAACAAGGAAATGGCTGGTATTTATACAAAGATGGTGTAAGTTCATTCATTCATTCATTTCAATTGATCCGAATGTTTCAGAATGTTATGGTGAATGTAACATATCCCACATTTCCATTTTGAATACCTAGAAATGGCGAGACTTAAATGCTATATGTAGTTTACTGAAATAGTCTTTAACATTTTGAATCAAAACTTTCTGCTTTTTGCAGCAAAATCAAAAGTAGCCACCTAATTTAAAGGAGTAGGTACAGAATTGTCTACTTGGCTTAATGACAAAGTAGGCTTCCCAGATGCAGAAGCAGTAGAAGGAAAGAGTTCAGAAGTCAACCAGTTCTGATGGTTCTGATATTTTTCTCTAGAAAGCATTCAGTGATTTTACAAAACCATTCCACTTCCTACTCCTTAGACATGGTAGTCTTCCTCATCTCCTTGCCTTCACACAGGACATAAGTTGCAGGGTCATTACTATAGGAGGGAGAATACAGATTCGTGGAAAGAATTGTGACGTGATGCACTGCTATGAACCTTTAAAATGATACTCATTTAAAAAGAGTTTCCAGTACAGGGAGTGCTGAGATGCGCACTATGCCCTCTGTTTATACAGGATCCTTCATTGTCTTGTTTTGGTTTTCTTTCCACCTCTGGTATCTCCCTGATGTAAGAAAACAATCGTGTTACCAAGAATTTCACCTGGACCTGCATGAATTTTGAAAAAAAATTCATTGTATATCAGACAGTGGTTGATTTGGCCTTTTCCTCCTTGTGTTAGGCTCAAGCACACTTTAAGATACTCAGAAAAGCATTTTGTTAATTCTCCAGATAGGAATTTCCCTCCTTGTTCTCCACTGGCTAGAGACAACCTGCTTAAGCTCTCATTTCATGTTCACCTCACCTCAGAGCTTCCCCTTCAGACAACTGAGAAGCTGTGCTTATAAGCTTCTGAACTTTTCCCCGATTAGAAGCCTGCTTTCTCTTTTCTGCTTAGAATTTTTCAGCTCTGACTCATATTCTGCTCTCACTCAAAGCTGGGAGGAGCTTGAATCCCATGGAAACAGAGTTCCTTCCTTTCTTTCCCACAAATTCCTCCTTTTTTCTTTTATTCCAATTTTGTTTCCACATCTTTAATACTCCCTCACTCTCTTTCTCATGTGAATTCTTCCCCTTATCCATCTCCCCATCAACTAGGATCGGGGAGAGATCCATCGATCAGTGCACTGAGAAATCAGAGGGTCAGTCAACCCAACAAACATGGATACAGAGATCCAAAGGAAAACAAAAAAGAAGGGACAAGTGTCCCTTTAAGATTCAGAAGTCTCCTCTCTCACAGCTGTCTGGCAGGGAACTCCATCCACTGAAGCCTGCTGGTACTTGTTCCAGTCCCCTTCAGCATAGCATCTCAGCACCTTCCCATCATCTTCCTGTAGACATTCGGCTTTACATGTCCATTCTCCTTCAACAAATCTCTCTGCAGAAAATCAAAATGGGAACCTTGGCTGTTTGTCCATTATTCATTCCCACATCAGGAGGAGGAGATTCCCCCTAGGAGTTAGTAACAGGCTCCAGTACACACATGGATACATTGAGTAATCACTTTATCACAGTTCATATCAATTCATAAAACAATTCCAACTTCTGGTCATGTTATGTTCTTTAAAGCCTTTACAAGATACAGCAGAAACTGTTCTTCTTTTAATATTAATTAACCGTAACAAAACTGAGAGAAGTGTACCATTGACTAAGTAACAGTGTTATTATACTCTCACAAGCCCTTGACCTCATTGTCTCCATACTATTACAAAGACTTAAAGGACCCTAAGTCATCCGGGACAGATACCAGTAACAGAGTCAAGGCCCAAATTCTAAGTGTAATAGCTCAAACTAATAGTAACTTTAGATGTTCCAGCACCAATCCAGTATTTAATAGATTTGGTATTACGCTTAAAAACTTTTTATTATAGATATTATCCATTAAACGATTAGGGAGGGGCAGCTAGGTGGTGCCATGAATAGAGCACATACCCTGGAGTCAGGAGGCGCTGAGTTCAAATACTGCCTCAGACACTTGACTCTTACCAGCCATGTGAGCTTGGCCAAGTCACTTACTCCAACTGTCCTGCCTTCCCCCCTCGAAAAAAAAAAAAGAGAGAGAGAGAGAGACTAGGGACATAAGTAAAGCAAGGGAATAACAGTTCCCTAAATTTCCATAAACGTCACTTCCTGGCCAGAATTATGTAGACTGCCAAAATTGAGCCAGGCTTCAAGTCTGCCAGGGGCTGGTGAGGAAATCTAGTCAGGAGAATATCACCTGAACTCAGGGGGTATCGTTCTTCTCCCAGCCTTCCCATGAGATCACTCTGCAGTTTATACCTGCACCTCACAGGGTTCCTGGCATCTTGGATCAGTGGCTTAGACAGCAATTCTTGATAATTTTATCCGGACTCAAACTCAGAAAAGCAGTCAGTTAACACTGCCATAAGATCTGCAATAGCAAATTCCAAATCAGCTTCAGACATGACTATAATCTCATACTGGTTAAGAAACATCTTTAAAGTGAGCCTTAAGAAGCTCACCTGCATTAATCAAATTTCCCGTTTCTGCCCCTGAAACCTTCTAAGTCTTTGAGTACCACAAATTAAATGTTTCCTAGCCTTAATCTATGGGATATTGATTTTCCTTTATCTAATTATTCCCATAACATTCAGAAAGAATGTTGTATTTCAGGGATTTTATTCTTTCACATAACTATATGAGAACCCATTCAGATAGAAAACACCAAGATTTGAGCCGGCTTCCACTCTCTTTGGCTCACTTAGCACATGCCGTGCGGGGGAAGGCGGGCCGGAGCTCGCGGGAGGCAGGAGCAGCGCCTTGGGGAACCGGCATGATGGCAGTTGCGGCTGGGGACGGGCGCCGGGTGCTGTTGTAAGGAGGCAGGGGCTCGCTGGGCACCAAATGCGTGGAGGCCTTAGGAAGCAAAAATTGATGGGTCGCCAGTATTGATGTGGTAGAAAATGAAGAAGCCAACGCCAGTGTGATTGCTAAAATGACCGACTCCTCCTCCGAGCAAGCCCACCGGGTGACTGCTGATGTCGGGAAGCTTGTGCGTGATAAGAAGGTGGATGCAATTCTTTGTGTGGCTGGAGGATGGGCAGGGGGCAGTGCCAAAGTTCAATCTCTCTATAAAAACTGTGACTTGATGTGGCAACAGAACATGTGGAGCTCAACCATCTCAAGTCACCTAGCAACCAAACGCTTCAATGAGGGGAGCCTTCTGACCTTGGCCGGGGCTAAGGCTGCTTTCAATGGAATCGCTGCAATTATCGTCTATGGCAAGGCCAAAGGAGCTGTCCATCAGCTGTGTCAGAGGCTGGCTGGGAAAACAGCGGCAGGCCACCGGGTTTCGCCGCCTTCGCTGTGCTTCCGGTTACCCTGGAGACGCCAGTGAACGGGAAATCAATGCATGACACAGACTGGATCCTGGACCCCATTAGAATTCCTTGTTGAAACCTTTTCCCATTGGATGACAGGAACAAACAGGCCAAGCTCTGGACGCCTGATCCAGGTGGTCTCCACAGGAGGGAAAACTGAGTTGATACTGGCTTCCTTTTAATAAGCCATCTAAGATCTCAGCGCCAGAAGAAAGAGCTAACACAGAATCCCAATGCCCAGCATAGTTTCCCTACAGCCCCAGTGTTTTCCAGCACATCTGTCATCCCCCCTAACTGTGCAGGTAGAGATCAGTATTTCTCATTCATTTAATGTGTTTCTGTCCCCTTTCCAAAAGTATCTAATGTTCATTTGAAAGAAATAAAGGAGGATTCCGAGGATGAAGACTCCCCCCTCGCCCCAAAGCCAAGGACATGGTTTGGTGCCCTCAGCTGCCCTGGTCATGCCATGTGCTTTGTGCTTCTTCTGTCCAATACCTTGCAGTAACTTCTCCTCTTGACTGTCTGAGTGATGTGTGGGTTGGTGTGCTCTGGTCATTTTAGTTTATTGTCGAAATCCTGTTTGATCCAGTATTTTGCAATGGAATTAATTGTTGCAGTTCTGAGTTAAATTGACTTAAATGTTCATTAGCAGTGAAGTTGAGGGGTGGGGCCTGCCTGGTTGTTGTTATAAATGTTTCCTGTGACTTCCCAGATCCCCTCTGGATGAGGGAGGGAGGGCAGGATGTCTTAGCTACAAGGGAAGCAGTGGTGCTTATCATCACATGGCATGTTTGGGCCTAATTAATGCTGCTTAGTTTACAATTTTGAATACTTTCATCAAAATGGAACACGTGATGTACTGTCCAAACAACATCAATTGTGTATAAAATGTCAGTAGGCAGATTTTAGATATTTTATCCACACTGTAAACTATTTCAGTGATAGCTTTGTAGAGAGCTAGATATTTTTTTTCTAATTGAATCATCCAGTATTTGTTCCTTTCTCCTTTACTTTTTAAGGTTATATAATCAATTTAAAATAGAGACTATTCCCACCTGAAAAAACCAAACCAACAAGATTTCACATACTTGCATCATGCTCCCATTTCCATGGACTGCTTGGGTTGATTGCAGAAACCTGCCATGAAAATGAAAAGCAAGGACCTGTTTAGATAAAGCACCACAGCCTTCCACACACCATATCAGATTCATCTTATGGCCAAACTCAGGAATAGTGAGGTGGAAAACATTCCTTTTCAAAGGAACACAATGGGAAAACAGAGACAGAAGGATCCCATCTCAGGCTGAGGCCAGGATAGTCGTTTAGGCTTTTTTCCCCGATGCAAACCGAAACCTGAACACCTTCTCTCTGAGTAGCTAATGACATCTCCTCCACTACCTCCTCCTCTACCAACTCCATGGTAGTTTATTGAGCTTAGAACACAATTTATTATAATCCCAAAAGCTTTTACATAAGATGGCAAGTTTCATTAATGAAAACTTAACTGGGACTCATATCTTCTTCCAGAGTTAATTAATTAATTAATTTTTAGTTTGCAACATAAATTTCTACAAGATTTCGAGTTCCAAATTTTCTCCCCATCTGTCACCTACAGCCACTCCAAGAAGGCATGCATACTTATCCCTTCACCCATCTGCCCTCCCTTCTATCGCCCCCTCAACCAATTTCCCTCTCTTACCTCTTCTCACTTACTTTCTTGTAGGGTAAGAGACATTTCTACACCCCATTGCCTGTATATGTCATTTCCTGGGAACACATAAAACATTTTTTTTACATTTGTTTTTAAAACTTTGAGTTTCAGATTATCTCCCTTCTTACCTGCTCACCCACTCTCATTGAGAAGACAAGCAATTAAATATAGGTTATACGTGTGTAGTTATCCAAAACATTTTCCTGGCAGTTGTATTGTCAAAGACTTGCTATATTTCCCTCCATCCTATCCTACTTGCTGTTTATTCTGTTTTCTCCTTTGACACCGTCTGTCTCCAAAAATGTTTACTTCTGACTATCCCCTCTACCAGTACACCCTCCCTTCTCTCATTGTCCCCTCCAATATCACTTTCCCCCATACTTTCCTGCAGGGTAAGAAACTCAATTGAGCAATTATGTTATCCATTCCTTAAGCCAAATCTGATGAGAGTAAGGTTGAATGATTTCCTTTCACCTCCCACCCTGCCCCTCCATTGTAACAGCTTTCTCTTGCCTCTTTTTGTGAGATAATTTGCCCTGTTCTATCTCTCTCTCTCTCTCTTCCTCCTGATACATTCTCTCCCTCCTTAATTTTATTTTTCTCATATCATCCCTTCATATTCAATTCACCCTGTGCCCTCTGTGTATGTGTTTATGTATATATTCCCTTCCACTCCCCTAATACTGAGAAAAGTCTCATGAGATACAAATATCATCTTTCCATGTAGGAGCATAAAGAGTTCAACCTTAACAAGTACCTTATGATTTCACTTTCCTGTTCACCTTCCTTTTCTTGAATCTCTGGATTCTTTTTTGATAATCACATTTATTGTCTTTTCAGCGAGAATGTTTAAAAGTTCCCTATTTCATTGAATATCCATTTTTCTCCTGAATTATTATACTCAGTTTTACTGGGTAGGTTATTCTTGGTTTTAATTCTAGCTCCTTTGACTTCCATAATATCATATATCAAGCCCTTCCATCATTTAAGCGGCTAGATGTTGTGTTATTCTGATTGTGTTTCAACAAAACCTGAACTGATACTTCCTGACTGCTTTCAATATTTTCTCTGTGATCTGGAAACTCTAGAATTTGGCTACAATATTCCTAGGACTTTTCTTTTGGTGATTTTCAAAAGGTGATATGTGGATTCTTTCAGTTTGTATTTTACCATCTGGTTCTAGAAAATGAGAACAGTTTTCCGTGATAATGTCTTGACAGATGATGTCCTGGCTCTTTTTTGACGGTGGTTTTCAAGCAGTTCAATAATTTTTAAATTGTCTCTCCTGGATCTGTTTTCTAGGTGGAAGGATTTTCAAATGAGATATTTGGCATTGTCTTCCATATTTTTTCTTTCTTAAGGTTCTCTTTTATAATATCTATCTTGATTTTTCAAAAAGGCATTACCTCCCATTTTCTCCGTTGTAATTTTAGAGGAATTATTATCTTCAGAGAGCTTTTGGGCCTCTTTTTCCATTTGGCCAATTTGCTTTTGAAGGCATTTGTCTCCTCGTTGGCTTCCTTGACCTCTTTTGCCATTTGAGTTAGTCTATTTTTCAGATGATATTTTCTTCAGTATTTTTCGGGTCTTAGGTTTTGTGGTCTTTTTTTCTGATTGTATGTTTTGGTTGTGTTTGTCACAAAAATAAGTTTCTGTGGTGTTGCTGCCTACTTGCAGCACCCCGAGACTACTTGATTGCTACCTCCCTGTAGCAATCCTTGTTGCTGTTTCCATCGGGGAACCGGCCATCTCCCCACAGCAACTGGACCACCTTGCTTACCTCGCCAGGCTTCGGACGTCTCTGGCTGCAGTCACTGCCCGCAGTCACTGCGTCTTACCCTAGACAGAGCACCCACACAGACTCTGGATCACTTTACGCAGCAAGCCTTTATTGTAGCGGATTACATCTTGTGCATACTGTTCTCTCTCCTCTTTCCACCTCGTCTCTCTCTTGTCTCTCCCGTCTGCTCTCTCCCCTTTCCTGCCCCCGACCTTAGCCTTTTATAGAGGTAGCTATCATGTGCCCCAGCAACAAGCCTCGTCCTATCAGAGAGGAGACAGGTCCCGTTCGATGGTGCATATTCAATACAAGCCATCTTATCATGGGGAATGTTCTGTACCCAGATAAGAGACTGCAGAATACACTCTCGGGAGCCTCAGAGCCGGAAGCCTCAAGGCCAGGGGCCTTTTTTACCCTCTTGGGACTTGGCAGTCGCTGTAAGGCAGTAACACCGTGGTCTGATGTTTTTCTTTCTCTTCGCTCATTTTCCAAGCCAATTACTTGACCTTTGACCTCTTTGCCAAGGTAGGGCTCTGCTTCCATAGGGGATAGTGGTCTGTTCTAAGTTTCTGGAGTTTTGAGCAGCTGTTGTCAGAGCTGCTTCTAGCACCTGTGAATTTTCAGTTCTTCTAAGGTAATATAATCAAGGGAGATATGTTGACTCCTCCCCTGGCCTGCGGTCTGATCTGTGAGTGACCACAAGCACTCTTTTCTGTCTCTGAACTGTGAGGAGGATAACCTCTCCACAGTTGCCACAAGATCTGACACACCAGCCCGCCTCCTTAGCCCAAGACAATGACCCCAAAACTGAGACTTAGATCCAAGCAGGCCAAAGTAACACAATCCTGCCTCATTGCCAGCAAAGTGATCCCTGCATTTCCCCTATGATCCACAACTTTAGCCCTCCACAACCTTGAGGGCCTAGAGCTCTAAAGAAGAAGCCATTGCTGCTGCTGCCACCACCACCAATTCTGTCACCCTTGGGGCTGGGGCCTGACAGCACTCTTCTCTGAATTCCATCTTCCTGTGGGCTCTGCTCCATCATTCAGCCAATTCCTCCCACCATAGACTCCTTGTGATCACATTCAATCTGTTAGAGGACAAAGTATATTTTCAAAGCACGAAGTTCTCAGACTATTAGGGGACAGAGTTTACTTTCAAAGCAGGGAAGGTCTTCAAATTCCTTTAGCCTGATAATGGAGCAGGGAAGATCTCCATATTCCCATCACCATTACAAAGCTGCCCAATCCTTTTCTGTTCCACTGTTACCAACTGTTTGTTAGCTCAACTTTCCTTCCAAGTTAGCAACAAAATGTTCCTGCTCAGAGAACTTTAATTTGTTGACATTAGTTCATATAGTAGTTATTTTGCCTTGGGGGTGCTGGTTTTGATGAATGCAAATATTTAACTTGGAAAGGATAAGTCTGTAATTTGTCCAGCACTCTGCACCACACAATGCCTTTGTCACTCTCACATCTTGTCTGTCTCTTCTCCTAAAAGTCACATAGTCTATTAGATGCCATATTTGCTGTAAGGCTGAGTCCATGAAATTTTGTTGCAAAGTTTTATTAACCTACTAAACATCTAAGGTTTGAGTTCTCTCTCAATGTTCTCTTTCTGTAATTACAGATCTTATGGAACTTCTCACCACAAAACAGGAAACATTTTTCGCAAACACACAGCTAGCACATTTGGCAAGACAGCGTGCATTAAAAACCAATTTTGAATCCCATTTGAAATTCAAAATCACACCAGTCAAAAACAAAACCCCAGCAAACTCAAGAGTTTTATTTTACTCTGCCTTTTAGCCAATTTCAAGAGGATATCCTTCCCAGAGATCCCTTTCATATATCTGTCATCCCCACCTCCCTACACCAACATACTGGGAAAACTTCCACTTACACCTTCCTGGGTCTCACACCTTCACCTGAGGTTCCAAGTGGGAGCTAATATAAGGCTCAATTCATCAGGAGAATAGTTCCCTTCTTTTCCTCTTCAGCTAAGGACCCTCTCCTTTGAAATGCCCCTCTTTTCCATCCAGCCTGCCAGAAAGGGTGAAAAGCCCCTCCTTGGCCCTTTCCTTTTCCAAAACTTCTTTGTTTTTCAATCCCCCACCACCCCTGCCCAGTTTACTCCTTTACACTGACATCCTCCCTGTTCAGCCTCTGTAGAAAGGCTGAGGGCTTTTCTTTCTTAGTCTACTCTGCCTAGAGGGCTGTAGAGCTAACTTGCTGGACTTGTGTCTCTGGTGGAGTCTTCCAGTATTTTTGCATTTTCCCTAAGGGATTGTCTGGAATTATGTTCACAAGAGAATCCTTTCCCTTTTCCTTAGGGTAACTTTTCCTTTTTTCCTTTCCAGGGCCATCCAACCCTTCTAGTGTCTCACTTCCTTTATTCTCCATTCTACCCTCCCTCTGAGACTTCAAACCCACCCTTTGACTGGCTTTGCCCTTTTCTGG
>JAQQSV010014352.1:0-12310 GCA_028646515.1 Pseudochirops corinnae
AACATAGTTACTCTCAGGCTACATTTTGACCAGCAAACATAAAACAAAATAAACAAACACAATAACAACAAAACCTGCCTGTCTTCAGTGAGCTTAAGAGAAAGTTATTCTTTAATTATGCAGATATTTGAGGAAAGACAAAATCATATACATACATATATCCATATCTATATATCTACAAGATTACAGCTTATTCTATATAATGTATCGAAATAATATATGTAATAAAATATATAATAATAAATCATCTTATTTTTTAAAAGAGATATGCTATTAATCTGTGATCTTACCAGTGTAAATTTTCCCAAAATGATTTATTGTACTTAACAATATAAACTAAATACTCATGAGAGAGAGATAGCAAAAACCATCTCTAGTCTCAATGTTAGGAAGACCTGTGTTCAAATCCTGACTCTGACACACTGTGGCTTATTTGATGCCAGACAAATCACTTAATCTTTCTTTCCCTGTGGCAGTCTCTAAGACTATAACTTGAATAAAAGGTGGTAACTTGCCTTAGCAGAAGGAATTTCCTCAAAGAGTTCCCTGTAGCAATGAAATCACAGTTGCAATCCCTGTCCCCCATCTAAGCCATTCAGTAAAGCAACATTTCTCTCTCTATAAAGATATTGGAAATATGCACTTTTAAAGAAATCTAATAATTCAATGGGGCTTTTATTCCCTTCAAATCTCCATCAGTAATTGATGGCAGTGCATTAGAAATTAATATTTTGTTTTTGCCATTATCTAATCAATGTAAATATTGCATCCAGCAGTGAAGATTGTGATTCTTCAATGCCTTCCCCATTTGATTTTTCTCCTTGCCTTTCCATAATTCCTTCAAAAAGAATTGACCCTGTGTGCTAAATTGCATATGCCCTTTATGTCTCACATGAATCTATGAGCACAGCACAAAGGACATGTGCTGTACATCTGCCATCCTTCAGTGCTGTAACTTGCCAGCTTACCTCCTTTTCTTTTTTATTTCTTTTTGTTAACAGTATTTTATTTTTTTCCCTCCAATTATATTTCAAGGTAGCATTCATCATTCATTTTTATAAGATTTTGAGTTCCATTTTTTTCTCTCTTCCTCAATCCTATCCCTTCTCCCCAAGATGACAAGCAACCTGCTAAAGGTTATATGTATGCAATCATGTAAACATATTTCCACTTTATTCATGTTGTAAAAGAAGAAATAGAACAGAAGAGAATAGCCACAAAAAAACCCCAAAAGTGAAAATAGTATTCTTTGATCTACGTTCAGACTCCATAGTTCTTTCTCTAGATATGGATAGCATTTTCCATCGTGAAACTTCTGGAATTGTCTTGGATCATTGTATTGCTGAGAAGAGCTGTCATTCATTTCCATGAGATTTTGAGTTACACTAAAATAAATAAAATAAAATATTAAAAAAATTAATTAAGAAAATAAATTTAAAAAAAAAGAGCTGTCATTTGGAGGTGATCATCACCCAATGTTGCTACTACTATGTAGAGTGTTCTTCTGGTTCTACTCATTCAGCATCAGTTCAGTCTTTCCAGGGTTTTCTGAAATTTACCTGCTCATCATTTCTTATAGCAAATCATATTTTATTACATTAGTATGCCATAACTTGTTCAGTCATTCCCCCTTTGATGGACATTCCCTCAATTTCCAGTTCTTTGCCACCACGAAAAGAACTGCTATACATTTTGTACACATAGGTCCTTTCCCCTTTTTATAATCTCTTTGGGACACAGAACTGGTAGTGATATGGCTGGATCAAAGGATTACACAGCTTGATTGCCCCTTGGGCATAGTTCCAAATTGCTCTCCAGAATGGCTGGGTCAGTTCACAGCTCCACCAACAGTGCATTAAATGTCCCCATTTTCCCACATCTTATCCAACATTTATCATTTTCCTTTTCTATTATATTAGCCAATCTGATAGATGTGGTATGTTTGAATTCTCATTCCTCTTATCAATAGTTTTATAGAGCATTTTTTCCTATGACTATAGATAGCTGTAGTTTCTTCATCTGAAAACTTCCTGTTCATATCCTTTGACCATTTGTCAACTGGGGAATGACTTGTATTCTTATGAATTTGATTAAGTTATCTATATATTTGAGAAAATAGGCATTTATAAGAAACATTGACTAAAAAATTGTTTCTCATTTTCTGCTTTTCTTCTAGTCTCGGTTGCACTGACTTCGTGAAAAAACTTTCTAAATTTAATGTAACCAGTTTTATCAATTTTGCCTTTATAATGTTCTGTGTCTTGTTTGGTCACAAATTTTACCCTTCTCCATAGATTTCATAGGTAAACTATTACTTGCTCTCCTAATTTACTTATGGTATCATCCTTTATTTTAAAATCATGTACCCATTTTGACCTTACTTTGGTATATGGAATGAGATATTTATTTATTCCTAGTTTCTGCCGTATTTTTTCCAGTTTTCCCAGAAATATTTGTCAAATGGTGAGTTCTTACCCCAGAAGCTAGTGTCTTTGGGTGTATCAAAGAGTAGATTATTATAGTCATTTATTACTATGTTTTGTATATATAATCTATTCCACTTATCCACCCCTCTTTTTTTTTTAGCCAGTACAAATTGTTGTGATGATTGCCACTTTATAACATAGTTTTACATCTGATAGGGCTAGGCCACTTTCCTTTGCATTTTTCTCATTATTTCTCTTGATATTTTTGAACTTTTGTTCTTCCATGTGGATTTTATCATTATTTTTTTCTATTTTTATAAAATATTTTCTGGCAATTTTATTGGTGTAGCACTGAAAAAGTAAATTAATTTAGGTAGAATTGCCATTTTTAATATATTAGCTCTGCCTAGCCATAAGCAATTGCTATTTTTCCAGTTGTTTATCTCTGACTTTATTTGTGTGAAAAATATTTTGCAGTTGTGCCTGTACAGTTCCTGGGTTTGTTTTGCTAAGTAGACCCCCAAATAGCTTATATTATCTACAGTTATTTTAAATGTAATTTTTCTTTCTATCTCTTGCTGCTGTGATTTGTTGCTAATATATAAGAAACACTGATAATTTATGTGGGTTTATTTTATATCCTACAACTTTGCTGAGGTTGTTCATTATTTCAAGTAGTTTTTTTAGTTGATTATCTAGCATCCTCTAATTATATCTTCATATCATCTGCAAAGAGTGATAGTTTGGTCTCCATGTTGTCTATTTTAATTTCTTTATTTTTTTTTTTCTTCTCTTATTACTAAAGTTAACATTTATAGTACAATATTGAATGATAGTGGTGATAATGGGTATCCTTGCCTCAGCCCTGGTCTTATTGGGAATCACCTCCTTTTCTAATCATATTTTTGGAATGATGTATTTATTGCTACTTGTAACATACAAATCATTGTAAGAAATATGATATACAGCTTACTGAGGACCACAGTGTATCTCCTCTTTGCTCTTTTAAGTCAACCAAATTTTCATGGTTCGATGATAGAAATATTGTTAGTGAGTGTAATGGCAAGCAAAGGAGTACTTTGATCCTTGTTTCAGTTATTCAAATGCCTTTGGGCCTCACCTCTAATTATGTCAAGTCTTTTTCGGCAACAATATACATTGAATTGCCCTTAATAGACTTAAGGGAAATTGGAGACCTTCCCTGCCCTTAATAGGCCTAATGTCATCACATAGAGGCCAGGTGGGAGGAACTTGCCAAAAAAGCAGATAAAAACTCGGCAGGAGCTGGGATCAAGCAGAACTGGGAGGAAGGCTGCTTGTGGTTTCAGCACTCTGTCTGTCTGTTCTGTTTGTTACTTTGTCAGAACAAAGCACCCTGTCTACTGACAGAGGCTGTAACTGCTGTTACAGAAGCCCTGGGACCTTACTGCTTCTCTTGGTTGGCTTTACAGTGAGGGGGGATTTTGTGCTACGGAGACGTTTAAGGCTGGTAGAAACACTCACAACTTCCTAAATGTAGGTCATTCTCTTTTTATATGTTGCCATGTATTTCATGTGGAGGATTCAGGTGGGAGAAAGTTATATCACTAGAATGGAAAATCAGTTTCTTAAATAACTGTTAATGTCAATTATACAGCCTTTGTGAATAAAATATAAAAAGTTGGTTTAGAAGGGAGGCCATAGGTTAGAGCCTAAATATTATTGGAAATGAAGTTGGAGGACATAGGTTTACATTTTCTTCTTTACCAGCTGCTGGCTGTCGGACCTTAGTCAAGGCATTTTACCTATATGCTTTGGATTTTTAATCTGAGAAATAATAGGAATGCTAAAGTCCCTTCTATCTCCAAATCTATGATTCCCCCACAAAACTGTCTGACTAACACAGGTGGTTTAGTGGAGAGAGCAACTGGTCCCAAGGTTAAAAATATCCAAGTAAAAATCCAGCCACTGGTGCTTACGAGCCATGTCTCTCTGAGCAAATCACTTAGCCTTTGTCATTCTTAATTTCTTCAAATCTAAAGTGAGGATCATAATAGCATTTACTTCTCAAGGTTGTTATAAGGATAAAATGAGATATTTGTAAAGACAATGCCTGGCACACGGTAAAATGATACTTAACAAATAATTGCTCGCTCTTTCCACATCACATCATTTCCCTCAACAAGTCCCCTAGCACGAAATCTTTTCATAATAGATCACAAATGGCTGTACACAAAGATAACATCCTCAAAGTTACTGATATACTCTAAATAATCCTAACTATCCAATAATGATTCATTGTGGAATTTGGTTTGGATTACCCAGAAACAAAACCAAAGATTTTGAGACAAGTAATGCTAAAGACCATCCATTTAGGTCAATGCTTTCCTTCTACTATTTCCCTTCTACAAGTGAGAAACTGAGGAACAGAACAGCTCAATAATATACCCAAGGAAAATCATCTACTGAGCCACTCAGTGGGGCACAGATCTGCCAACTACTCTAGTGCTTTTACTTTGACATCATGCTGTTTCCCTTCTTCATGACTTTCAAAAAGTCTTCTTGAACCCACCGATTTTGTTTTGCTTGTTTTGTTTTTCTTTCCACAAACACTTTAAGCAACATCCTCTACATATTTTCTACCTGCTGTGTAAAGAAGCATCAAAGTGTACAGAGGATTATTGTGCAGCTCTCTTCAAATAACCTTCTTCAGGCACAAAAGACTATGTTTCCAAGCTTCAGGGGAAAGTGAAAGCCTGGATGAAGATTCCAACCCCCTGTAAAGAAGTCTACATGAGGGAAATTCTTCTCCAGCTGTTTTCTACATAAATACACCATTGTTACAACAACAACAACAAAATAGCCTTATGGGAAATATGATTAATATCACTACGATTTTGCTGAACTGTTTGGCTAAGAAGAACTAATTATAAGGCCTATGTAAAATTAAGGGCTATAATTACAAATACTGAATTAGAAGTGTACAACTTCCATTCATTAAGACATCTATATAAACATATATGTTATTTTTGAGTACCAGAGGTTCCTAGATGTTATAGTTGTGTCAACATTTATTTTTCTCAAGTCGGGATGATTTCCCTCCAAGGAGGTAAGAATCGGTCATTGCTAACAATGTTACTCCCTACTTAATAGACTATAGTGGATCTCAATGACCTACAGAATCAAATACAAAATCTATTTTGGCTTTAAAAGTCCTTTGTGAACTGGTCTTTTTTTATTGCTCTAGCTATTTTTCATAAGATAAGGCCTTGCAGTCTTGAGACCACTATGGTAGTCTCCTCTTAAAGGAATTTATAGAATCTAGGCATAAAAAAATACTAAAAGTAAAATTTTAGCATTAAAACCCAACTTTGTTCCCCCAAATGATATCTTACTAACTACCAGGTTTTCTTTCTTCTCTGTACTTCTGTACCCCTGTAGTGTAGTACCAATGAACTATTTGTGGCACCCACAATCACGGTAAAGACTGTGACTATAAGTATCACATGACATTTGATTGCAAAATATACCAAACTCTGCAGATAGAGGATAGAACTGAAGCATTTATTTAGACACCAGAAAACTGAATTCCAAAACCAGTAACCCGATTCTGTCCTAGTACCAAAGATATTTAGAATTCATAATAACACTGAGAGCCACAGCATCCTTCAGCCTTCTCACAAACCAATTCAAGATCAGTATCTACTCAAGAGCCTATATGACTCCTTGCCTGTTCATCCTCTCTCCTCCACCATCTAGCTAGCACTGACTACCAGCTTCCTGTGGGCTCTGCTTCCCTTCAGCAAACTCCTTCCACCACAGGCTCAATGTGACTATATTTAGCCTGTTAGGGGATAGAGTTTATTTTCACAGCAGGGAAGCTTCCTGTGGGCTCTGCTTTGTGGAATTTAGCAAATTCCCTCCATCACATGCTCTATGTGATTACATTCAGCCCATTAGGGAGCAGAGTTTACTTTCAAAGAAGGGGAGGTATTCAGACTCCCCCCTAGGTCTATTAAGGGGCAGGGAAGATTTTCAAATTCCCATTCTCATTACATTCATCCCCATGATCATTCATGTCCCTTACATAGCAAAAGTCCATTAAAAATAAATGAGATTTTTAGAGATAACTCGTAGAAAAACTGGTGTTGACAGAACTTTGCAACAATATAACAGGGAAAATAGAAAAAAACTGCACATCAAACAAAAGCTTAGATTGGGGGCTTGGGCACAAGTGCCTCATCCTTCTGCCCCTTGAATGAGGCTCAAAATCTTGGGGTAAGGGATGAAAGTCTCTTCTCCAAAGCTACTTCAAGCTGAAATTGGACATAGCACTGTCCCTGCCCCAAGAAGTCCCATTTGAGAGTTAATTTCTTTAGCTGTCATCTGGATTTTGGTTGACATCAGGTCCTGAGGTGGCACATCACAGTCATGGACAGGGGATAACATCTGGCTTAAGCAATCAGGCATCTGAAGGTAAAGGGTACCTAGCCTGCAGAAAGCAAATCTCACAAACAAGTTAACAGACAAAAAGTCAGAAAGAGACAATTATAGGGTCAGCCACGCTTCTGGAATCCATGGACTCACTATTATAATCTCATTCACAATAGAATATATGACACTGTCTTCACTCTTTTCCAATGGCTTAATACACTGCCACAAGTTCAGCACATTGACCACTTCCACTTATCCCAGCACTTTCTTTAATCTGAGTTTACCTGCAGATGTGACAAACTTGGATATAATGGTTCAGGTACATCTGTAGGGGCAGTTCTCACTTCTCTATTCCATCTAACATTAAGCCCATTTTCTTAATACATTTTGTATAGTTCATTAGTTGGAATACCATTAACTCTTTGAAAATCTACCCCTGCTCCCAATAGGGCATTAAATAATTCTTTTCTTGTCAGTCTATTCTGACTTTGAATCTACTGGTTATTTACTCTTTTCTAACAAGGAAGTTTATAATTTTCCCTTTCTCCTAAGTCACTTAACTGAAATCTTATCCAGCACCTCTGAAATAGGGTGCCCTATTACACCAGTTATTACAGTCAGAAGTAGGTGCTTATAAGCAGGAGGAGCTATCTTTACCATAATATTTGTATGAGGAACAGCTAAGGGGATATCATGATATGTTATCTGCATTTCCAACCATGATAGTGATGAGGTTCCAGTAGGGTTGCAGCAGGTCTTGTCTAAAGAATTACAAAGACTCAGCCTGACTCCAAGCCAGTTGGAAAGATTTATCATAGTTTTGAGGTTTCATGCTCTGGCGGGTGGCTAAGTCCCTTTGAGGAAATTAGCCCCCTCATTAAGGCAAGACACACAATTTTATAGAGATTATGTTGCTGATTATGTAATCAAGATTTACATACAATTATGGGAACATGATTGATAGGAGGGCTTTGTTGAGGAATTAGGTAATGGAGGAGGAATTCTGGCCTTAGTGTAACTGCATGTGGTTACTCATAATGCATACAATTAGGGTAACATGTATATATGGTAATGATATTATAATGAGCCTCTCTACATCATAAGTTCACTCCAGGTCAGTTCTTTTCTATCACTGCACAGGTGCTAACATAGGGTGTGCCCCTTCTATGGTTAGGTGGTCAATCATCCTGCTCTACATCCTGGTGGTGCGGTCTTCTGATAGGCTAGCTATTGTGGTCTTGTCTGGTCAAGATGGATAGTTAGTTATTGTGGTCCTGTCTTGGGCTAAATGGATAATGTGATTGTGATTGCACATCTGTTCTTGTGAGAAAGGGTCTGGGGGGGGGGCAGGGGGAGTGCTGGATTTCCACCATATGGGTGCGTCTGCTGTTTCTGTGGAAACTAAGAATTCAGGGACACACTTGTTGTTCTAGTGAGCAGTGAAGAATAAGTTAGGACACTGATGGGGTGGGGGGATAGGTAGATACAGTGGGCCTATAGTGAAGTTTGGATACTGGGCTAGAGATAGTTCTATTAGTATTCCATCAATAGCAGTTTTCATTACTTTTTCTTTCCACTTTTTCGTAAACTCACTGAGTGCCAGAGTCCGTCTCCACTAGGCCATGTAGAATCAGTGGGATACATTCCATTACATCCATCAGCAGCTAAAGCTAACAGATTTGTCATATTGTTACTCCTGTGAAATGAAAGTCTTTAAAAGGTTGCTGAACAAAAGGATACAGACAAATACTTATAAATTTCAAGCAGTACACTCCATCTATCACTACCCCAACAGCTCCTTCATCCCTGATTCTTACCATCCAAGGCACTAAGGATTCTCACATCCTTTGGGTGAATCTGCTCAAAGTATCAGTAATCTCCTGTTGAGTTAAATTCTCAAACATCTTCTTGAATTCTTCTTGCCTTCCTTGACTCTCCTGCCTTCTTCTCAGTATGGGGCAAGCTTCTGCCGTTGTAAAAGCTTCACCATGAAACAATGTATCACTTCATATTGTATTATTATGTATAACACATGGATTTTCTTGGGAGTTATTGCCATAGCAATTAGGATCCTGCTCTACCAAAGCTGTATGAACTTTCCTCCTGTTACTTTTTTTCTTCTTTTTCTGAGCCAAATTTATAATAGCACTCCCTTCTTCTAGAGACTCTCCAGTTCTCTCTCCTTCCACCTGAGAGTCAGGTTAATTTTCTAAAGGAGGGCTCAGATTCTGGCACTTAGCCAACTCTTGTACCAGCTTGTCTCTGCTTTTACACACAATACGGTAGCCTGTTAGCCAAACCCCTCCTCTTCTACTCACTGCCTCCAACTCTCTCCCAGGTTTTATTGGTATTCTTTGCAAACATGTTTCTAAATCCCTAGGTTTTCCCAGCTGTAGCTTCTGTTCCCAGTTTTCACAGAGCCCTGTACTTTTAGTCCACTACCTTTCTAGGGAGGCATAAGGCAAAAATCCTCCCATCCTGGGATAGCCATTTCTTCTTCTAAATTCCTTCTGCCTCCAACTAGAGGTCTGATATTTCACAATTCCATTCTCATCCCCAAATGTAGCACCAATGCAATATTTATAGCAGCCACAATCATGATAAAGACCATGACTATAACTATCACATGACATGTGATTGCAAGATACACCAAACTCTCCAGATTACCAATAGAACTGAAGCATTTATTTAGACACCAGAAAAATGAATCCTGAAACCAATGAGCTGATTCCATCCTGTACCAAAGACATTCAGAAGCCATAATAACATTGAGAGCCACAGAATCCTTCAGCCTTCCCACAAACCAATTCAAGATCAATGTCTGCTCATGACCCTATCTGACTCCTTGCCTGCGCATCCTGTCTCTTCCACCATTTAGCTAGCTCTGACTACCAGCTTCCTGTGGACTCTGCTTCCCTTCAGCAAACTCCTTCCACCACAGGCTCCATGTGACTATATTTAGCCTGTTAGGGGATAGAGTCTATCTTATGTAAAGCCACACATGATCAGCTTTCCAAAGGACTGATTCTGTGAACAGCTTTCAAGGTTCTGATTGCTATTCTGTAACCAATCAGAGCAAAACATTCACAGAAATCAAAGTATAGCATTCATAATATTATAACTTCACAATTTATCACTAAAATGACCACATAGTTTTCACCAAAGTGGTCACATAGTTTTAACCAAAGTATATTCATGTAGTCAATCACAAAGTCCTTAATTCAATCACAAAGTACAAAAGTCAAAGTCCTCCACCCATGGGGTGCAATTAAATTACAATTTCATCAGTCACTACTCAGTACCTTCTTAAGGGGTAGTGGAAAATACAAAGGCCATCCACCCCTAGGTCACATGTAAGTTACAGTTTCATTGGTCACTACTCAGGGCCCATGGAGAGATCTTTTCATCTTGACTAGGGGCAGGCTTTCAGGTTCTATGATTCCTCTTCCATGGTCCCAGCTCCCACCTGAATCTAACCAATGCCACCTGAGTTCAAAGGTAGACAGCTCCTAGTTCTTTGTCCAGCTCTCTAGGCAGTTCTTGCTGCATATTGAAGCTCACAATGTCCAGTCCACCTCAAATCTCTCACAGTCTCTGTTCCTGAGAATACAAGGTTTAACAAAGCCACAATGGCATTCATTCACATTAACAAAGCCACAACAACATCTGTGTAGATTACTGGTACCACAATCATGCTTCCTCAGTCTTCAGCAGTTCTGCCTGGCCCTTAAAAGAAGTTCTGCCGCCACAAGTCTGAGTTCTGCCACCACGAGTTTGAGTTTTGCCACCACAAGGCTGAGTTCTGTGTCAGTTGCCAGTTCTCATTTCTCTTCTCAGTTCTTCTCAATTCTCAGTTAAGTCCAGCAGTAGCAGCTCAGCCTCCAGATGCTAGCTGAGAGAAATTCTGTCTCCTTCTCTTTCTCTCACTAGCAGGAGCTGCTCTGCCTCCATGATGCATGTCCCAAGAAGTTCTGAGTCTCCCAGCTGGGGCTTTTCCTTATATATGGTATTAGCTCCTCCCCATTCAGCACCTTTCTGTTACATCAGCAACATGGCTTCATACCTTCTGTTTCTTAACAGAGGCGTGATATAATTAATTTGAAACTAGGTGTTAAGTACCTGTTAGCCTGCTAATAAAAAGGGATCTTCAAATTTCATTACTATTACATCTTCACAGCAGGGAAACTTCCTGTGGGCTCTGCTCCACCCTTTAGCAAATTCCCTCCATTATAGGCTCCGTGTGATTACACTCAGACTATTAGGGGTCAGAGTTTATTTTCAAAGCAGGGGACATCTTCAAAATCCCCCCTAGATCTATTACGGGGAAGGGAAGATCTTCAAATTCCCATTCTTATTTCAACCCTCCCCAAATCCCTTGCATTCTCAGAACCCTTATCTGTAAAATGTCCTGATCAAGGTGGCCATCAAAATCAAGGATTAAGTTTTCCACTCTCTGAAGGGTATTTTGGGAGCACATCTCTCCTTCTTCCCAGCTTAATGGAGCCAGGTCACTTTACCCCCCCAATACAGAGGCCCTCATGTGAGCTATGTCCTATATAAGTCCAAGTTCTCCTTTGAATTTCTTCCTCTCTCTCTCCTCCCATTCTTCCTCTGTCACTCTTCCTTATCGTTCTCAAGAAATGTAATATTCAATTGATTCTTATTGTTTTACATATTTTTCATGATGTCTGAACTCATTAAGGAGTAGTTTTCCCCAATGTCTCTGGATGCCCACGCACTTTCCCTTACAGATAAACTGGATATATGGACAAGAACTTAACTTATTGACTGTAGCACCTACACTGGGGAAATGTCACACTTGTAGAATACAAGAGACAATAGGGAAACCTTACTTTCTCCTAGCAGGGACTCCCTTATGCCAGAAGACTGTAACAAAACAACATTTTATACTTTATTCCCCTTTATGCATTCTAGATTCCAGTTTTACTGGAATTTTTACTATTCTTGTACATATCAATCTATATTCCAAATCTATGACTTTTCTTTTGCTATCTCCTCTGCCTGAAAAACCCTGCACTCTTCCCCTGTGCCTCCTGACTTTGTTGGCCTCTTTTGAGACTAGGCTCAAACCCAACTTTGGCACTAGGCCTTTCCTGGTCCATCCTCTACACATTCACACAACCTACCCCAATGCTTGTGCCAACACACTCTAACAGGTTTTTTATTCATAACAACTTTCTAACAGAGTTGTAACAAGAATTATTTCTAATTTAGAGATGAAGAAACTGAAACTCAGAGAGGTTAGGTAGCTCATTCATGATCTCAAAGCTAGGAAGTTTCAGAGATTGGAATCAAATTCATGACTCTCCAGAATCAAAGTAATGCTTCTTCCTTCTTGCTCAATTGTTCCCAAACTCCCCAAATTGTTTATTTTAAATACTTCAAGAGCAGAAAGCCTTTTTTATCCTAGGGAAATTCACAGGGACTTTGAAGGTGGTTGTCAATAAATG
>JAQQSV010014353.1:0-12310 GCA_028646515.1 Pseudochirops corinnae
GCCTTCCATTTTTTCATTTGTTTGGATCTGTTTTATAGTATCTTGATTTCTCATAAAGTCATTTGCTTCCATTTGCTCCACTCTAATTCTGAAGGAATTCTTCTCTTCAGAAAGCTTTTGAGATTCTTTTTCCATCTGGCAAAGTTGACTTTTTAAGGCATTCTCCTCATTGGCTTTTTGCGCCTCTTTTGCCATTTGATTCAATCAATTTTTTAAGGTGTTATTTTCTTTAGTCAGGTTGTTGACTCTCTTTTTATGATTTTCTTGCATCATTCTTATTTCTCTTCCCAATTTTTCCTCCACTTCTCTCATTTGGTTTTCAAAATCCTTCTTAAGCTGATCTATGGATTTTAGACGGTCTTCATGTTTCTTGGAAGCTTTTGGTGTGCGAGTTCTGACTGTGTTGTCTTTCTCCCATTCCATGCATTGATCCTTCTTGTTCCCAAAGAAGGAATCTAGAGTTTGGTTGCTGTTCTTACTTTGCTTGCTTTGTCCTATCATGATGGCCAGTCAATGATTTTTTAGCTTTGTTGAATTCTGCTTCCAGAGGGGAAAGCTCTGTCCCTAATTGCTGGGGTTTTCCAAGCTGCTGAAGCTATTATGGGGCTCTCATTTTTTGCAGCTCCCACCAGCTTTGGCTCACTGAAAACACATCCCAGGACCACCACCCAAGACCACAATCTGCATCCACACTGGTCAACATGAGAGCACTTGGACACTGAACGATCACTTGGCCCCCCTGCAGTCTGCAGGCCTGGAGCTCTGAAGCAGCTATGTGGAGGCAGCTTCAGGATCTCCGCTTCTGCTGCTTCCTTGTCCTGGAGGCAGTTTGGCCAGACCCACTTTTCTCCCCCAATTTTAGCTGAGATCCACTGACCTTTCACTTAGTCCTTTTTTCTTATGGCTTGATAACTCTGGAAACTGCTACAGCTGCTGCTGATATACTCTCCTGAAGCTCCAGCTGCAGCTTGGCTCATCTAGCCACCCCTGGGGCCAAGCCATGGTTTCAGGCTGGCCTGGTTTTGGCTCCTAGTGCTGAGATGGTCCCTTCTAGCTGAGCTGCCTTCAGTGAGAAGTATATTTGTATGCCTTTTAGAGCCCTAAAATTTGTTTAGAGTCATATTTTATAGGTATTTGAGGTGGCTGTGTGGGAGCTGTCATACCTTGCTGCTCCTATGCTGACATCTTGGCTCTGCCCAGATGATTATTCTTTTGTTCTTTTTCTAAATTCTGTGTCCACTGTAATGAAAACTATGTGGTCATTCTAATGTTAAGCTGTTGTGAACACTATATTTTGATTTTCTGTGATAAAATGTAATGCTGTGAATATTATATTGTACCTAGATTTGTAGTGAATATTTTGCCTTGATTTGTAATGGAATAAATGGAGTGTTCACTATACTGTGTAATCATAACCTTAAAAGCTGTTCACAGATACATTCTTTTGGGAAGCTGCTCATGCATTGCATTACACTTTTACATGCAAATTCCAAGAAATTATCATTGAAACTGGAACTTCATTCCCTAAAATATCAATTTCAATCTACTGCCTTTTTTTTTTATACCTCCTTCTTTTCCTCTCCTCAGTGGTTGATACCATTTATTATTTTTTCCTTGCCGTGATTATCCATGCTTTTTTTTGGGGGGGGGGAGTGGGAGGTATTCTTCTGATATTGTCCTTTCTTGGTTCTCCTCCTATCTGCCTGTCTTTTCCTTCTTGGTCTCCTTTGCTGGATCACTATTCATAATCCATACCCTAATTGTGAGTGTCCTTTAAGTTTCTGTCCTGGGTTGTCTTCTTATTTTACATACTTTATCTTGATGATCTTATAAGTAGCCATACAATAAATAATCTTGTCTACTCATTTGACTATTAGATCTCTATACCTATCCCTAGTTTCTCCTTTGAGCATTACTACTATATCACCAGCTGCCTTTTGCACATTTCTAAGTGGATATTCCATGTTGTTGTTGATTCATTTCAGTCCCATCTGACTCTTTGTGATGCCATTTAGGGTTTCCTTGGCAAAGATACTGGAGTGGTATGCCATTTCCTTCTCCAGGTCATTTTAGAGATGAAGAACTGAGGCAAATGGGGTTAAGTGATTTACCCAGTGGCTTGTCAGAGGCCAGAATTGAATTCATATCATCCTGACAGTAATAGTACCAACCATAACCAAGCACTTTGAATTTTGTTTCTTTCTTCCTCTCCAACAGTAGTAGCAGAGTTTTGAAACATTTAAGCTTTTGAGACAAGTGACATATTTATGTCAGTCACATTGCTAACCACATTAAAGTATATATTTCTTCCAAAAAAATAAACTTGTGACCTATTTAGGCATAATGTGATTATAGGTCTCATTTAATAAATCTAATCGATTACAAGTAAAGAAAATCTGTGATTCTTAAGTCAAATATCATCATATTGATAGATATTCAAACAAGTGGTCAATGATGCCCTAAAATCTTAATAAAAAATGAGAGATAATATGTAGCAGTTTAGTCAAATATCAAATTTAAAGCGATTTTGCCAAGGTAACATCTCTTCTAAACTAAAAATTTGGTGTTTTTAACTTCTGATCTTAAATTACTGGGTCATGTGGTGTATTTTTTTCTTTTTTAAGTTATATAATGAGAGAAAGGTTCTTTCATGCCTTCCTCAATACTTCAAAATATCAGTTATTTCACTAGTATAAGCACTCCTGCCACCAAAGCAGATTACAAGCTCTCTGGGCCTTTGAAGACCACAGGTGTGATTACCTTTGTCAGGAACATTTAATCTCCTACTGTACAATATTTTGTAATGATTCCCTTTACATTAGAGTGGTCAATTCCTGGACTGATGCTCAAAAGCTCTCTAGCTTGGTAGCAATAGTCTTAGCCCTTATTTGATCTTCCTTTTGATACATGCATATTTTTAAAAAGGTCCTTTTTATTGTCCTTAGCCTCATAGAATTGTAAGCTTCAGCTTATTGTATCTTATAGCACCATGCTACTCCTATATTCCAAGTCTTTTTGAACATGTCTTGAAAATTTTTAATTGGTTAAAGAGTTCCTGATAAAGCCACTTAAGTTGCTTTAGACAATTCCTGTGTTTAACTTCACTTTTTAGAATATATTGTCTTCCTTTGGCTGATTTTTTTCCAGCAGAACTGCAAACCCTTGAATTCTACCTATTTAATCTATGAAATGTTAGGAATATCTTAGTTTTTACTAATCAGTCAGAAAACATGTATTAAGTACCCACTATGTGCCAGGCATTGGGCTAAGCTTTGAGAAGACAAAAAAAAAAAAAGCTAAATGGCAGTGACTACTCTCTTTTCTTTCTTTCTTTTTTCTTCCTCCCTTCTTTTTTACTTTCTTTCTTACTGTCTTCTTTTCTTTCTTTTTTTCCTTCCTTTCCTCTTCCTTTCTTCTTCCCTTTCTTCCTTCCTTTCTTCATTCTTTTCTTTCTTTCTTTCTTTCTTTCTTTCTTTCTTTCTTTCTTTCTTTCTTTCTTTCTTTCTTTCTTTCTTTCTCCTTTCCTTTCTCACCACCTTCCTCCCTCTTTCATTCTCTCTTCTTCCCCTCATCTTTTCTTTCATTCCAGAATTCAGCATTTCTTCTTTCTTTCATACATTCATAAGTTTGTCATTCCCCAAAACACTGCATCCTCAGCTAGGCCACTCAGAATCCTTATCTTCCTTGTCTTTCTTCCTATATCTCTTCCTCTATGAAGCCTTATATACCAGTTCTTGATGTAATTGTTGTTGATATAATTTGTTGCACCTGTAATTGTTCTTCAAGTAATTTCCCTTCTCAAATTACCTTGCATTCACTTATATTTAATTGTCATCTTCTCTCCCCCTTCCTGCCCCTTCTCCAGTATAATAAACACTGTTTTGGGAGGGGGGGGAGGGGTGGAACCATTTGTTTTTTGTCTTTGGCCCTCCTAAACTTAGCCTAATGCTTTGCTCATAGTAAATGCTTAATGAATGTTTGTTGAATTAAATCACCTTAAAATTATAATTGTGCATCTTTATCTCCTTATTAGACTGTAATTTCCAGAAGATTAAAGACTATGACATTTTTATTCAAATAAAACTTTCCGAGAAACTACCAAAGTGCTATATATTTAACAATTTCTTGTTAGTGATTGAGTGATATTAAAAAAAAAAAAAGCATGGAATCTGAAAAGCCAAGAAAAGGCATTTATATTGAAGTCCACATCAGCTAGTAAAAAGATATTGAATGATGGGATTTAAAACCATTAGGAGTTTTAGTTCCTTACACTGGGCTGGCAAAATTGGATTATTTATAGCCAACAGAAGAATTAATTTAGTACATCAATTTACAATAAGGAAAATAGGTTAAATGACTTGCCTAAGGTTATTTAAGAAATAAATATCAGAGCCAGGATTCAAACCACTTCCTTTGAATCCTCTAACACCAAATGTTCTATATACTGTAGCAGGAGGCCTCTAATGCAATAAATAGTGTGCTATGATTTTGCCATGTACCAGATAACATAAACCAATATGGAAGGCATCTGATCAGGAAAGAATTCAAATTCTAAATGATATGTAGGCAATTCCAGCAGCTGGATTTGAATAACCATTCCTGTACTCTACGTCAAAACTCTAACATAAAAAGTATTTTATTTCTTTATCTTATCAATACTAATAATACGTTTTTTAATTGCTTAAAAATAAATCTGGTCAAGTTTTGAGCAGCATTTCTATATTTGCTGTAATTTGCTCCAAGAATTTTATGGAGTTATTCAAGCTAGAAAGCAGATAAGAGAATAAAGATCAGGTTTTAATATAGTGGATCATTGCTATGATTATCCTTAACCTCTGGTTTTAGCTTTTGCAGTATTATAGATACACAGATATTACCAAAATATTAAAGGAGTTATTGGCAAAGGAGGCAGATTTGATTAGAAATTAGGTCTCAAAGGAAAGTGTTTCCATAATTAAGGTGATAATTAACCTCCATTTTTTCTTTCAATTCTTATCATATCTTATGTAAACTACATTAAAAAAAAAACAAACCAACCCCTTTAATTCTCTCTTTCTTGGTCCTTAGCTACTCTAATGAACCAACTAAAAGAGGGTGTGGCTAGCCTGCCTTATTTTCATTCAGTTTCAACTGGAGATTTTACTAGATAAAGTATCTTCTGTCAAAATCTAGTTTTTTCTCCCTTCATGTCTTTTCTATGGCATTACTCTATGAATCTATGCTGAACTCTTTCCCTCATCTGAACCTGGACTTCTTTTCACTGACTGAAAGATCTCCATGGATTCTTGGTTTCCCTCTTCTCAAGGTATCTTGTTATTCTTCCATATCAGGGATGGAATCAGGATTCCATTTTCACCTTCTACCTGAAGAAGTCTCTGTTCCTGTTAGCTTTTATCCCTTAATCACCTACAAACAAGGATGTAACTTGAGAAGCAAGATGCCAAATCCAGTTTTCTGAATCGGGCTACTCTGTCAATTTTATTTGGTATTGATTTGATTTAATGAAAAAAGAGATGAGAGAAGGAAGGGATGTAGTAATGATATTTAGAAGGATTCATTGTTCTTATCAAGATATCCATTTTGGCCTGCTATCCATTTCCAAAAAATGCTACCTCTGAGTCAAAGGAAAAGCCTAATATTAGCCTATTTCTACTTAGTATTTTGATTTTCTCTTATTTTCCTCTATTCTCTTTATCACAACCCCTTTTTATCTTAGTACTGCTATTTGGCTCATTTAGATAAATAACTTGAGATAAGGAACAATTCACAATTTTGCTCTTCCTCTTTCATTGAAAGTAAGAGTTGCCATCTCCAAGACTTATGAAGTGTAGGGTTTGACAATCTGTGCTCTTTCTTCTAAATTGAAACTTAAAACTATTCTTCTCATCAAAAATTTTCATCAGGGAGAGGGGAAAAGAGAGCACACTATCCTTCTCCAGAAAATTGTACAGATAAAGAAAGTGATGTAAATAGGGCTAAATGACTTGCCTAGGGTCAGGCAGATAACAACTATCAGAGGCTGTATTTGAACTCAGGTTTTACTGACTCCAGGTCTGGCACTCCCTTCATTTGCCCACTTATCTACCCTACTGTATCCTACCTAGTTACGTCATTTGTTCATCTGGTTTTCAAAAGTGTGGCTTTATTTCCAGTCTGAAGGTTATGTGTAGTCTAAAGATTTGTTTGACTCTACTTCTCAGATCTAGGAGGCCTAAACCAACCCTGGTTTTAGAGGCTTGTAATAGTTCTAAGAAAGTTGCTGGGAGACAGGCCTAATTCACCTTGAGGGCTCTGATATGAAGAAATAGCATCCTCAGGACATGTGCTTTTTAGTTTCATAAAGTCTCAGATCTTAGAGGTTCATTTCAAATTCAAATTATTCATTATAGTCAGGCTAAATGCAGGAAAACAGAGGATGCCCCCTGGCCCATTAAATGTTTCTGGTAGCTAGACTATGTGCCTGTTAGAGGCAAGGGATACACTGTGGAAATACTCAGACTCATTTCATAGGCTTTAGCCTGTCCCAGGTAATAGGAAGAATGCTTATCATGAGTGCTTAGCCTTTGTTACCTTTATTCTAAGAATCTCAAGCAAACACACTTTATACACTTAAAGGTAGGAGGTTGGAGATGGGAGAGTATGGTGGAACAATAGGTATCAGTGGACTGATCTGAGCAAGAATTTTTTTTAGAGAAGGAAAGATGAGGATGAAGATGAAGATGAAGATGATGATGAAGAAGATAAAGAAGCAACAACCACTTTATCTCTATAAATATTCTAGTATGACAGTTCATATTGGAATTTTTTCCAGCTGTGTGTTCTATCTGTGGAAGGAATGCAAAGAAGGGAGTAAGCATTCATTAAGTACCTATTATTTCCCAGGCACTGTGACAAATGGGTTACAAATATTTCATTTGATCTTCACAACAAACCTGCAAGGTAGTTGCTATTACTATCCCCATTTTACAGCTGAAGAAATGGAGGCAGACAGAGGTTAAAGTGACTTGTTCAGGTCCCACAATTTAGCAAGAGTCTAAATTTGAACTCAGGTCTACCTGACTCCAGGCCCAGAGCTTTTACGTACAGCGTCAGCTAGCTGCCTCTAAAGAAAGCAGAAAACTCTGGGTGATGGTGGGATAGAGCTGAAATGGGGCTTCTTTAAACCAAGACTATTATCATTATTGTTGTCAAATATTCAGAATTAAACATTTTCTGTTCCAGAGAAACAGAATAGGACAGGCCTACAGGCTAAAGAGTAAATGCCAAGAGATCAGCCTTATAAAAATAGAAAAGCAGAGCGAGGAGTGCTGTCCTGTCTTAATGGTATACATTTAATGGGAAATATATGCCCTATAAGAACAATTCTGATTATTTGACATTTAATTTTTTCAGTTTGCATATCTTGGCAAAGGTCCCATATTCTTCATAAATTTTTAAAAATCATTTGAATTAAAGAGAATATTTTATTTTCTCATTGCTAAAGCAGATCATGTTTTCCATGGAATTCAATATGTGAGTGATGATTTCTCAGAATGTACTCTTTGACCATTATATAAAAATGTTTAATTAATCTTTCTTTGTCAATTTCAATATGTTTCTGTTAGATTCTTGGAACTGTACAAGGCTCTCACTTATGATTAGTGTGATACCTGCAAATTGAAGTCATTCTCAATTCCAGACTCTGAATGACCTCTTGGGCCTAGTATTTCTTTTGGTTCTGACTGGATGAGCCTATATCTAATTGAGGCTGTATCTTTCAATTTACAGTATAAAAATTGACATACTATTCACGTACATAACCACTTAATGGGGTTAAAATGGCTTATTATACTTTAAAAATATGATTATAAAAATACCAGCCAGGAAAATGCCATTTAAATCAAAATTAATAAAGCCACATAATGAAAGTTTCTCCTCTCTCTCCTTATTTCCATTCTATGTTTAAATATATCATGGAATAAAAGTAGTTACTACTTCTTACCATTAACTACTCCTTCTAGAGATTATAAATAAGTATATTCACACTTCAATACACTCTTATCTCTGGGAATCCAAGATCTTGTGTATACTCTGCATAAGTAGACTTAGCAGTCAAGAAGCAAAGAAATCCTAATACTAAACATCTTTGGAGGGAAATTAAATGTGATGCCATTACCCATCTTAATTTAAGTAATCAAATTATAATTGCCTAAATGAGAATATATCAGTGGCACAGGCCTGTGACTTCATGATAAATGATCAGTGCCTCAGTGATTTCCCAGAACAGTTTTTATTCTCTGTCTTAAAGAGTCATATTGAGGGAAGATGGATTTTAAGTAAAACCAATAATTAACTTACACACTTGTGAAAGTATGTTTGGCTTTAAAAAGCTAAAAGAAGTATGAGCTAATTCTATGAAAATTCTAATAACTATTATTTATGTTTCCTCAAAAATTAAAAATAAAGATAAATAAATAAATGAAGGGTTATCAAAGCAGTATGAATTAAGTGTGGGGATAGGACAAGTAATACAAATTACAATTACTTAATAAAAACTTGCATTTTAATTCTAGTTTACATCTGTCCTGCAGAAAATGTTTGGAAGATTTTTCAGTTCTTTAGGTAGAGGCAGCAAAGTGGCTCAGTAGACAGGAATTAGAGAGACCTGAATTTAAATCTGGCCTTGCATACTTACCAGCTGTGTGACCCTGGGCAAGTCACTTAACCTCTGCTGCAACAATCCCCTGTAGAAGGAAATGGCAAACTACTCTAGTATCTTTGCCAAGACAACCCCATAGATACAATTGGTGTACTAAGGTCCTCAGGATCAAGAAGAGCCCGACATGATTGAACAAATAAATAAGAGCAACTAAATTGGTGTGGATATTCCCTCTACTGACAGATCATAACTCTTTGAAGATTTCTTAGGTAAGTTTTGAGAATTTCTGCAGCTGAAAAATTCACCAATATTGGTCAGCCTGAGGATTAGTCCCCTACAACTTAGCTTGGCTATGCCTTAAGTGGCAGACATACAGGTTGGATTTGAAGTCTTTTTAGTTTGATAGGATTAGAAAGAATATGTGTTTGGCTAGTATGGCTTTTAAGAACTTCAAGGTCACCTCAGAAAGAACACTGACTTTTCAGTGAGAGGACTTCCATTTAATTGGCCTCTGAGACTTACTGACCATGGGCAAGTCAGCTAACCTCTGGGCCTCAACATTCTCCACTGCAAAATGAGAGGACTGGACAAGAGGGCCTCTGGGGTCTTTTCCATTTCAAGATCCATTATCTTGTGACCTCCAAATCACTCTCCTGGAGCACTAGAGTAGAATTTTTGTGGAAATATCACCTTCACCCTCACCCCTCCAAAAGTACCAATTATGTTTTTCTTGGGGGTTTGCTTCAAATATACTGACAAAACACAGAGTTGTTTAGTTTATAGTTTCTGGATAATTCTGTCTTAAAATTAGCCTGATTTGCAAGGTATATAGTATCCATTTATATAAATAAATTGTATTTTTTCCATATATTTTCTCTTTGTGTTGCTCATGTTTAAAAGTTTGATGGCATTCAATTAGAAGATTTACTAGATTATAAACTATTCATTACTAGACATTTGAGATTCAAATGGATGGCTTAGTTATATATTTATTTTCTAAATAGATTTGCTTACCAGATCAAATATTCACTGCCCTTTATTGTACACATAATAAGCATGTTAATGTTGCTACACTCTCTTTCAAAATGTGGTGATTTCCTCATAAACTTCTCTTAGTCTTGTCCTCTTGTGGAAATTAATATATGCTTTTCTTAACAAAATATTCTGTTTTATGCGTTCTGCAGGCTATTTTTTTCTTTTGCAGTAATATATTCTAACCAGCAGGTGTCACCATTTTATTTTCAAGAATGGAAAGTTGGTTCATCATACTCATTTGAGATATATTTATGGATGTATGCAAAAGAAGAGTGAAAAATATATGAATTATTAGATCAATGCTATCCATGGCTTTTCTTTTTTATACACTTTAAAATGCATTGTTTTCCATTTTAAAGAAAATAACATACCTATCATACAAGATTTGTTGTACAGATATTAAAAAGAACTGATAACCATTTTCATTATCTGAGGTACCTAACTGACTTTAAGTCATTTCCTTGATTTCATATATTTATGACTAAAAATAATGTCTTTTCTATTGTTATGATAGCTTTCTCCATACTGATGCAGATTATAGCTTTTTAATATATTTTTCTTGAAAATGAAAAGAAGAATGATTTGAGAGCCTGAGATTTCAACCCTTATTTTATTTTATTTATTTTGTTTTGTTTATTTATTTTTAGTTTTCACTATTCATTTCAACAGGATTTTGAGTTAGGAGTTATCTCCCCTGTCTTTCCCCTACCCTCACCCCAAAATAGTGATCCTACTGAATACCCCTTCCCCCAATCTGCTCTCTCTTATTTCCCCTTCTATACCCCCTCTGACTTTCTAGTAGGGCAAGATGGATTTCCATACTCCAGTGCCTATATATCTTATATCCCAGTTGCATGTAAAAAAAAAAATATGGGTGGGTGACAAGAGAAGAAGGGAAAGAAACTGGAAATCAAAGTTTTAAAATAAAACATTATTATTATTTTTTTTTTTATCCACCCATACTGGGAGGAAAAGTGATTCAGATAGGTTATATATGTGTAGTTACACAAAACATTTCCATAGTAAATATATTGTGAAAAAGAGACCATATTTCCCTCTATACTATCCCAGCCCTCTCTTATTCTATTTTCAACTTTTACCCAGTCCCTTTTCAAAAGACATGCTTCTAACTACCCTTCCCCCAATCTGCCCTCCCTTCTACCATCTACCCTCTTATGCCTTCCCATCTACTCTCCTGTAGGATAAGATACCAGATTTAGTGTGTATGTTATTCCCTCCTTAAGCCTAATTCAATGAGAATAAGGTTGACCCATTAGCTTTTGCCTTCCTATTCTTCCTCTCCATTGTAACAGTTTTCTCTTGTATCTTTTATATGAGATAATTTGCCCTATTCTGCCTCTTACTATCTCCTCTCATTATATTCCTCTCTCATCTCTTAATTTTATTTTTTACATATCTCTTCCTTTTCAACTGATCCTGTGCCCTCAATGTACACATGTACACATGTATACACACATTCACATATGTATTTAAACACACATATACTCTCCTTTATACATATATAAATCAGTTATTTTTCAATTGAGTTTTGAGTCAAGTAATTGACTAGCAACATGAGTAGGCAAAGGAAGCAAAGCAAACCCAGCAATGCAACTTTTGATTCCTTTTTTGGGGACAAAGAGGATCAAAGCATGGAACGGGAAGAAGACAACACAGTAAGAACTCCTGCACCAAAAGCTTCCAAGGAAAATGTAGACTGGTTACAAACCATAGAAGAGCTTAAGAAGGATCTTGAAAAACCAAATAAGAGAAGTGGAGGAAAAATTGGGAGTAGAAATGAGAATGATGCAAGAAATTAATGAAAAGAGAGTCAACAACATGACTGAAGAAAATAACATCTTAAAAAATAGATTAACTCAAATGGCAAAAGAGGCCCAAAAGGCCAATGAGGAGAAGAATGCCTTAAAAAGTCAAATTTGCAAGATGGAAAAAGAATCTCAAAAGCTTTCTGAAGAGAATAATTCCTTCAGAATTAGAGTGGAGCAAATGGAAGCAAATGACTTTATGAGACATCAAGATACTATTAAACAGATCCAAATAAATGAAAAAATAGAAGACAATGTGAAATATCTTCTTGAAAAAAATGACAGACCTGGAAAACAGATCCAGGAGAGACAATTTAAAAATTATTGGACTACCTGAAAGCCATGATCAAAAAAAAAAAACAACAACCTAGAAAGCATCCTTCAAGAAATTCTCAAGGAGAATTGCCCTGATATATTAGAACCAGAGGGCAAAATAGAACTTGAAAGAATTCACCAATCACCTCCTGAAGAAGATTCCAAAAAGAAAACTCTTAGGAATGTCATAGACAGGTGCTGGAGTTCCCAGATGAAGGAGCAAATATGAGAAGCTGCCAAGAAGAAATAACTTGAATACTGTGGGAAAACAATCAGGATAACACAGGATCTAGCAGCTTCTACATTAAGGGACCGACAGCCCTGGAATATGATATTTTGGAGATCAAGGGAGCTAGGATTAAAACCAAGAATCATCTACCCAGTAAAACTGAGTATAATGTTTCAAGGGATGATATGGGCATTCAATGAGGTGGAGAACTTTCAAAGATTCTTGAGGAAAAAAACAACTGAATAGAAAATTTGACATTCAAACACA
>JAQQSV010014354.1:0-12310 GCA_028646515.1 Pseudochirops corinnae
CTGGCGCCACAGGCTCCACGTGACCACATTCAGCCTATTAGGGAACAGAGTATACTTTCAAATATCCAAGGGTCCTCAGAGTCACGTAGCCACTTTAGCAAAGGGCCTAGGGGCAGGGAAGATCTTCAGATTCCCATAACAGAGACAGGATGAGAGACTTTTAATTTAGAAATGAAAGGACCTTATAATTCATCTAAGGCAATACAATTTTTATAGAGAAGGAAACTGAGGCCCAGAGAGACAAGGCTCATAGAATCACAGGTTCATAAATTCAGGGCTAGAAGGAGCCTTAAGTGTCATGTAGTCCAGTCGCTTCATTTTATATATGAAAACTAAGACTCAGGGGATGGAAGAGATTTGTTCAGCATCATCCAGATAATAGATGAGAGAGGAAGGGTTTGAACCCTGATTCTGTGGTTCCAAAGTCAATATTCTCCCCGCTGTCCCACATTGCCTTTCTGGTTCTTTTCCCTGCTGAAGGGGACCACCATCCATTTTGAACAGAGCATTACTGATCTAGTGTTGAAAGGAAACTCAGAGCTCATCTATTCCAACCCCTCAATTTAGTAGAGGACGAGGCATGAATAAAAAACTTGTCCAAAGCCACATAGGTAAGTATCAGAGATAGTATTTGAACCCAAGCTCTCTGATTCCAGGATCGGCACTCTTCCCACTATAGAGGGGAAGGCTAGATAAAGGTATCATTTCTTTTAACCAGTTCTTGTATTTTCTCCATTCATATACTAAACAGTGGTTAATGCTTCCTGATATATTTAAGACTGATGGGGTTTACTCCTAACAATATGCTTCTCATGTCTACTTTTCCAAGGATACTTTGTGTAGCTCAGATAATAGGTTATTCTTTTTAGGACCTGTAGTGGTCCACTGCAGAAACACAACTAGAAGAATGAATTAATTGATACATATATTACTCTGTTTATCTTAGGATTTTACATGCATTATCTGATTAGGGCTTCAAAACAACCCCACAAGGTAAGTACTACAGATGAAAGCTCCCATTATTCTAATAAAATTTGACCACATCACCCTTGACCCCCATCATGAAACTCCAGTGACTTGCTGTCACCTCTATGATCAAATATAAACTCCTCTGTTTTCAACATTTAAAGCTCTTCATACTCTGTCCCTTCCTAACTTTCAGTCCTCTTACATTCGACTCTTTTCCCTGTTTTCTATGATCCAAGACTATGCACAAGTCTTTGAATACAACCTGGTATCTCTTGGTTCTTTGCCTTTGTCCTTGCTGTCCTTCATATCTGCAATGGTGGCCCTTCTCATCTTCAACTTGTAAGATCTGTGACTTCCTTGAAGACTCAACTCCAATACTGTCTTCTTCAGGACAGATGCTACAATTATCCCCTCTAATATTAGCTTCCTCTGCCTAATATATGCCATATCCTGTATATAAAGAGATGTAAATATGTATGTAATATATAATAGTATTGCAAGATGTGCCAAAAGTCTTAAAACATATTTAAACTTTGCACACACACACACACACACACACACACACTTATGTGTGAGTACATGTGTGTTTGCATGTGCATAAACACATGGATGGGTGGATTTCTTCCTATGTTTATACATATACACATTTTATACAATTTGCTTATGGGTATATCATCTCTCCCATTAGAATATAAACTCCTTAAGGCAGAGTTTGTTTTTAATTCCTCAGAGCTTAGCATAGGGCTTAAGAGCACATTGTAAGCGTATATATAGCAATCACCCAATCAATACATACATATTAAGGAGCTAGTATGTTTCAGATATTGTACAAAACATTAGGGATTAAAATGGAGGCAAAAACAGGGCTTATCCTCAAGGACCTTACAATATAATAGTAGAGACAACATGCAGACTATATATAGATATAGATATAGATGTATGTATATGTGTGCATATGTGTGTGTGATAAATAGGAAATCATTAGAGAAAAATTAAGAGTGATTGGGGAAGGCTTACAATAAAAGATGGGATTTTAGCTGAGACTTAAAGGAAGCCAGGAGGGCCAGCAGTTAGCAAGGAGGAGGGAGAGTCTTCCAGATATGGAAGATAGCCAGAGGAAATTCCTGGAGACAACTAACTGCCTTACAGATGAGGAAACTGAGACTTCTCCAAGTTTATACATCTAGCAAGCAAGCAATTATTTAACGAATCTTTAGTAATCAACTATGGTGCGTGAGACACTAGCCAATACATTAGGCTCTGGTTTGCATTTGTGTGAACCTAGTTCATATCACACCTCCTATTATATCTGCTGCCTCTCAGTAGATATTTCAATAGAACTTTGGAATTTTTTATTATTAAAAATATGAAACAATGAACGCAATAGCACAACTTCAGCTGGAACATGCCCTGCTCTTGGTAGGCTACTCCCCATCCCCCTCAGGATAAATACACATTCCTTTCCTAATAACTGGCACAGCTTCAATTTCACAACCCAGTAGCCTGCACATCACCTGCATTCTAAGAGAGAATTGAATAATTGATCCAAAGTAATGAGTGGAGACAGAGAGCTAGATAAAGCCAGTAGCATGATACCACTTAAACAAGCATCATTGGAGTGACCAAGGATGTATGCTTGGTATATGATTAAAAATTAATTTGAATACAGCCTTAACTAGCTCTGCTTTCATATTCTGAATTCTTGGAGAGCACATCACCTTACAGTGGCCATCTCTGTGTGCGTGCTAAGTATTGTTTCTAATTCAATTCGATTTGATCAACATTTATTATGCTTTTGCTACGTGTAAGGCATAGAAGAGATGAAGAAAAAAATGAAATAGTTTCTGACCTCAAGGGGTTTGCATTCAATTGAAAATTGCATTCTAATTAGTTAGATAGGGATAAGTTTGATGAAACTGTTTAGGCTTATGCTCATTCTGACAGTTTCAAATTTACATTGTATCTGAGAAAAAGTGAGTGGTAAAGTACAGAGCAACAAAGAGCAGAATGGGTCAGGATACACTGTAAGGTGAGTGGGGAGAAGAGGGGACTAGTTGGGTCACATTAT
Organism: Pseudochirops corinnae; assembly: GCA_028646515.1. NCBI lineage: Eukaryota > Metazoa > Chordata > Mammalia > Diprotodontia > Pseudocheiridae > Pseudochirops > Pseudochirops corinnae. The sequence goes on from JAQQSV010014354.1 coordinate 3,038, forward strand.
GCTAGCATTCATGTTAGTGACAACCTTGATACAAAATGATCTATGAGTAGCAATTCTGGTGCCCAGGAATGGCATCCTCTAATCAATTTGCTAATTCATGCTGAGAATATGCAAAGAAAGAATTTTTAAAAAATCAGTTGAGCAGGAGGGGAGACCCTGGCACAGCAAGAAGCCATTTTGGGCAGGGCCAGCCAATGGAAGAGGACCAGAGAAGAGAAAGTGGGACATGTGGTAATCTTCTATTTTAACAAATTATTCTTGCTAACTAGGGACTCAGCTCAGCTGTTTCTATGCTGCTCAATGAAGGGCAGGTTTTTGCTAATATGTAAATGTACCAAATGTTAAAATTGCAGTGTTTCAAAATCATTATTTTAAATTTTGTGCCCTCTAAATGTCAGTGCCCTGAAGTAAATCCCTAGTTACTACAAGTTATAGTTCTGGATACTTGAAGATACACATCAGGATTCTGACTGATAACGCCATTTATGTTTGGAAATGAAGTCACTATCTATCTCTCTCTCTTTCTATCTATCTATCTGTCTATCTATCTATCTATTTACATATCTATCTATATCCATAGATCCACTTATGCATATACTTAGAAATACATATATATCTATATGTGTATTATACAAATGTATATATGTGTACACATATACACATGGAAAGAGAGAAAGAGAGAGAGAGGGGGGAGAAAGAAGAGAGAGAGAGAGAGAGAGAGAGGGAGGGAGGGAGAAAGAGAGAGACAGGAGAGGAAGGAGTGGGGAGAGACACACAAAGAGAGACAGAGACAGGGGAAGAGACAGAGAAAACCTTCATTATTTGCAATTACCTGGGAAGATCAATGTTATTTCATTTATCCAGGGGAAGTCAGTGACAGAAACCTAAAATTAGGGGGAAAACACAATTCTAATTGCAGTTGAATTCCTTCCAGCAAACATTTCAAGTGGTCACTTGCTTCTTTTCCCCAGATAAGTGATACCTTATTCTAAGCTATAAACAAAGAATATTGGTTCAATTTATTCCATTCTTTATGGGCTGCCCAAAGTGAGAGGTAGGTAGGAGAAAAACTGGATGAAGTTTGATGAATGTTAAATCCCTCAATGCTATTTTAATTTTAATTTTTAAGTCCAACTTTGGTCTTGTGTATAATGAGAAAAGGTTGTACGTGTGTGTGTGTGTGTGTGTGTGTGTGTGTGTGTGTGTGTGTGCAAATTAAACGATTAGAACTTTGAAAGGAATCTCCCAACATTCTCTTCTGGGACATTTCCAAGTGATGTTGTCTTTACTCTAGCTTCCTGTTCTTCCCATTGGCATGTAGACTTCCACCCCTGTGAGGTTGGATCTGGTTAGCAAGCTTTCACTTTATCTTCCCTAGTCGCAAGCCTGACACAACCATTTCCAGATACCTTTGAGCATCAAAACCTTGCTTTTCCCACTTTTCCTACTCTAGTTTATCTTTTAGTGTTATTTTCTCCCATTAAAGTGTAAACTCCCTGAAGGAAGAAGCTGCCATGTTTGATTGTTTGGTATCCCTAGTACTTAGCACAGTGTCTGATCCATAACAAGTGCTTAATATGGGCATTTTTCATTTATTTGTCTGGCTATTCATTGACTAAGATTTCATTACTTCTCTAGACCTTTCCTTACTTAGTGACTACTTGAGGTCATATCCTCTGTAAGTATACTGATTCTCTCCTGAAAATAGCAAAATGGAAAGTTCTTTGGAAATGGTCTTTATTCTGGCAACCTACAGGTTTTCCTGACACTTCCATCTAAGCTGTAACAACTTTAGTGTCATTTTTCATGGAATTCAGAAGCCTGGAGATATATAGTACACAACCAAAGTGAATTTCAATGTTTATTCAAGGAATTTGAAAAGACATCTTAGAGATATTAACTGACTTTTTCTGAAAACATGAAAAGCATAAACATTCATGAAAAAAAAAACCAACAAAGTTAGAACTTCAGCCTCTATTATTATACTACACTTGAAAGATGACTATTTGAACCAACTGGGTTGTCAATACTGCAAAGTAAGCAAATTACATCCTCCAAGCCACCTATTTCCTTTTCAGCGCTCTCCCCTATTGTGGTGGTACTCCTCCACACATTAAATGAAGATAGATAGAGAAGCCACTCTCTATTTTAATTGAAGAGAGATAGAGAATCTGCTTGTCTTTTCTCTCTCACTCCCAATGGAATGTACAATTCCATGAACATAGAGACTGTTTCTTTTTTGTCTTTATATTTTTCAAAGTCTGACAGAGTAGGGCAAAGGTTCATAAGGTTTTCTTTTGAGGCAATCAGGGTTAATGACTTGGCCGGGGTCACACAGCTACTTAGTTTCTGAGGTCAAATTTGAACTCATGTTCCCCTGACTCCATGACCAGTGCTCTATCCACTCCACCACCTAGTTGCCCCAGCAATCCATAACCTTTTTTTGTAACATGGCCTCCTTTGAAAGTCTGGGATCCTATGGAACCATTCTTAAGATAATTTTGGAGGTTAATAACTGAAAGACATACTAAATTTCAGTCAGAATTTAGTGAAAATATAGACATAACTTTTTTTTCTTCCATTTTACGGTATGTTAACATTCTTCCATGTTAAGTTATGTTAACCCCTGAAATCAGTTCATGGGACCCAGGATAATAATTGTCTGTAATAGGTACTTAATAAAAGCTTGTTAATTGATTAAACTCAAATTAGCTCTCTAGTAAGCTATACTATTTGGAGGGGGGAAAGCCATAATTTAAACTAAGGTGTTAGCTGTTAACAATTTAATAGACTATCCCAACCAAGGACAGTGACATTTCAATAGTAACCCTTTGACTGAAAAGTGATGGAGTTTTGATGATAGCAGTATGGGATCTGCCACAGGCTAGCGGGAAGATTTTTGCAGGTAGGAGAAGATCAGAAAATCCTTTAAAAAAACCATTCATATCAACCCACATAGGCTATGGCATGTGAGAAGTAATCCTCAGGGACACAATCTGGAATCTCTAATCTGTTCTCCCTAAATTGAATATACATGAGCATTCTCTGCTTGACTGGTGTCTATCTTACCTAAGAACATAGGTTTCCAAGAAGGACTTAAAATATTATTTCACTCCCTCAACTTGGCTTTTTAATCAGTTTAGGAAATGTAATAATTCTTTAAACTCTCCTATCAAAAAATTCTTAAGGCTTCTATTGAATGGAATTATTCGAGCAACCTGGTTCTTGTTGCTTTTTGCCATCTATGTTCTCCATGGCAGCTATCTGAGATAAGCAACATGGCCAACTGTGGAATGGATGTTTGTCCAGAAATATTGAAAGGAGTTTTGTTGTTGTCGTTGTTGTTGTTGTAGTTGTTGTTTATATCTGTAAAGACTCTATGATTGCTAAGGATTCCTGCTGTGGATTCACAAGGGGTTTCTCCAAGGACTTGTGCTGAAAGGTTACCTAAATGCCTCATTAAATGAAGTAGAAGGTTGGGGCTGGTTCAGTACAGAAGTTGGTCTTGCATTTGACAGTCTTGAGCCACAGAGAAGTAATTCATTCATTAGATTTTCATTGTAGATCATATGCCATTCACATTCCTGTCTCCCAGGGGGAAAATGAACTATTTTGTCCAAAAAGGCAGGGCTGGCTCATCTGTCTGAATGTAGGTCAAGAATTAAGCAAAGTTTATTTTCTTCCCTGAGCCCATGACACTTTATTAAAGGGTCCACATTCCCTTCTAATGAAGTGGATCTCATATCTTTATGATCTGAGATGCACTTTCTTCTGGGACCTCATGTTGTAGAGTTTGATACCCAAATATGCAAAAGAAGCATGATAAAATAAATAATCCTATTGGTTGACCATATAACACATAAATTAAAATAAGCAAATGATCTATCAGCAGGGTCATGAGATTGGTCAAGTAAGGAATATCTCCATTGACTAGGTGACCATAAGATGGATGGGCTACTCCTTAGCTCAGGCAGGAGGAGATGTCACAAGCTATACATATGTTCCAAGAATGTTTGGCGGGGGTGGGTGCCTTTCCATACCAAGCTACCACCCATACTTGGCATGGTCATGAAATCTGTGACAGGTTGGAAATATCCTTGTCAGCATTCTTGTGGTTGCACAAATGAGTTCCATAGCTGGTAAACAAGTAATGAATATTATAATAAAGTTTGAGGCCTATTTTAAGGCCTTCCAATTAGAATTTATATTCCTCTGTAACTTATGTATTTGAATTGATGAAGCATGAATTGATACATTGTTTATTCTTATACCTATTGTTAGGTGATTGACTAGATATGCATTACTAGGTAGAAATATTAAAATAATTACTAACAATCATCTCTCCTTCTAAAATCATAAGGAATTCATGCCAAATAGATTTTGAGCAGGGATCCTTGATGAATCATTTCTCTCATTCTTCCCTTCAAACCACGTAAAAAGCCCAGTCTTTCTTTGGATCATTACACTCTAAATTCATGGAGGCCAGTCCTACATGGGTGACACAAGACCAGTAGGGGGTAGTCCCCTCACTGAGACACAAAGATTACATTAGAAAAGAGGGAAATCAGTACCATTTATTACATACTGATTATATTCCATTTGATTACACAATAATTCAACACATATTTGAAGTGACTCTCAATGACCAAGAACCATGAGGGACAGGTCCCTCCTAGCAAAGCATGCCCTACAAAACATGAAAGTTGGGGGACCCTGGGGCATTTGTTCAAGCACAGCCGCTCAAGCATTGTCTGCCCTACATGCAAGTCCTGGAAGTCTTTTGAGTTTATGAAAACAATTCAAGAAATTTTAACAGACCCAACTACCCCATTACAGTGATGAGAGGCAACATCCCTGTAGACAACCTAGTCAGGTCAAGATGGCTGGAGCATAGGGAATTGAGGAAAGTAAGGAATAGGTTGAGTTCTATGACCCACTAACCATAGTTCATAAGAAAAACATTAGTAGCTGATACTAACAGGAAAGGCGATGATTGATTGAGAGTCTTTGAATAAAATATTCCCAACTACTCTAGAATACTTTGGAGCTTTCATTCACTCATTTACTTAATTTTCCCTTCAGAACTTCTATTTATGCTAGAGTTCGTTTCTCAGACTTTCATAAAAGTCTTCCTTTAATGCTTTATCATGGCATGAAAATGACCCTGAGTTCTCAAAGTTTAAGCTAACAGAATTCTAACTGGTAGGGTCTACCATTTTGGAAAGCCTTTAAATATAATTCCAGTGATAAATGACACCTGCTTTCTGAGGGGGGGAAACAGTTCCAGTGGAAAATTTGCTGGACTTGGAATCAGAGGACCTGGGTTCAAATCTTAGCCCTGCCACTTTTTACCTATGTGACCTTGAGCAAGACACTTAACTTGTCTTGACTTCAATATTCACATCTGTAAAATAAAAGAATTGTACAAGACTATGTTTGGGGTCTCTGCCATTCTAAATCTAACATATATACTAAGTACAAAATGATTGTTTTTCACCATCACTTACATGATGGACATTGGGTGATGAAATCCTTGGCTATTAAGACCTATAAAATAAAGAACAATTCAAAGCTCCTGATAGTCCTGTCTTATCCCTACCTACTTTTGCAATAACTGTGACAAAGTGAAAGCAAGGATGCTGAAAACTTTAAACATCACATACAGCAATGCTTGAGAGCAATTAATCTGATGGTATTGTACAGGACAGACTAAAAATATAGGGAGCAATTGGAAGCAAAGAGTCCAGGTAAGAAGCCTTTGTAGTAGCCCAGGAATGAGGTGGAGAGGACCTGAATGAGGGTGGCAATCATAGGAATGAGACATTGGGGACCGAGCAATTTTTAACTTAAACAGGAAATCAATAAGGTTGAATAAATGTAGACAGAGAAGCAAAGAGAATACCAACATAACCACTTTGAAAGAATAAAGATAGTATATCATAGAATTTGTCCTGGAAAAGATGTCAAGTCACTACATTAAACAGGTTCTATGGAGTAACTTCTGACCTAAAACAGTCAATAGTAACACAAGAAGACAGAGTCAATCAAGACACACAACCCCAAGGTCCACTGAGAGATAATTAGGACAAGAACACTGGCTGAGAATAAACAGGCATTTGCATATACTCAGCACTTCAGATCAGCCTTAATAAACCTAGATTTGAAAAGATCTTGTCCTCTGGTCCAGAGATATTCTTCAAAATGGTACTGAACATCTGTCTTCATCCTTGAAAAAAACAGTTATTTTTTATATCAAAAGAAAAAAGGACAATTTTGAAGTTAATGAATGATTGTGATTTGTGTTTTCTTGTACTGCTCTGTTCAAAAACCCTTATTGGCTCCTTTTTGCCTCTGAGATAAATTCCAACCACCGACGTTGATCTTTAAAGCCATTTGCAATCTGGCTCAAACCTACCTTTACAGTTTCATTTCATGTTGATCTTGTTCAGTCATTTCAGTTGTGTCAGAAACCCCACTGGGGGTTTTCTTGGTAAAGATACTGGAGTGAGTTGCCATTTCCCTCTCCAGTTTATTTTTACAAATAAGGAAATGGAGGCAAACATGGTTAAGCAAATTGCCCAGGGTCATATAGTTAGTAAGTGCCTTACTTCAAATCTGAGGTCAGATTTGAACTCAGGAAAATGAGTCTTTTTTGATTTTGAGCGAAGGATAGTTATTCGTCACCTAGGTGGTCATAACTTGCCATCTGCCCACACATTCTCCATCCTAGGCATACCAGACAGCACACATGCCATTCCCCCAGTTCATCTGATAGTGACATTATGTGCTCACATGGGTATAATCACCATGTATTGATAACTCTCAGATCTACCTCCATCCCTAGTCTCTCTCCTACCTTCCAATTCTACGTCATGAGTTTACTACATTTAAAAAAAAATTAACTTTTGTGTTTATTTTTAGTTTACATAATTCATTTCCATGAGATTTTGAGTTACAAATTTTCTCACTGTCTTTTCCGTACCCACCACCACAAAACAGCAATCCCACTGTATAACCCCTCCCCAATCTGCTTTCTCCTATATCCTCCCCCATACCCCCTTTGACTTTCTGGTAGGGCAAGATGGATCTCCATACCTTGGTGCCTATATATCTTATTTCCCAGTTGCATGTAAATAATAGTAATAGTAATAATAATAATAATAATAAATATATATATATATATACATATATATTAAAACATTTTATTTTAAAACTTTAAATTCTAGATTCTTTCCCTTCCTCCCCTGTCACTCACCCTCCTTCAATATAGGTTGTACACATGTAGTTAGGCAAAACATTTCCATAGTGGAAATATTGTGAAAGACTGACTATATTTCCCTCCATCCTATCCCCTCCCCACTTGTTTCATTCTCTACCTTGTCCCTGTCCCTTTACAAAAGTGTGTGCTTCTAACAACCCTCTCCCCCCCCCAAACTGCCTTCCCCTCCATCATCCCCCCTCTCATCTCCATCCCCCCTACACTCCTGTAGGGCAAGATACCCAATTGAAAGTATATTTCATTCCCTCCCTAAGCCAAATTCAATGGGAGTAAGGTTGACCCCTTCCCTTTTACCTTCCTGTTCTTCCCCTCCATTGTAACAGTTATCCCTTGCCTCTTCTATATGAGATAATTTACCCCATTCTGTCTCTCCCCATCTCCTCCAATTATATTCCTCTCTCACTTCTCAATTTCACCTTTTAAATATCACCCCTTCCTATTCAATTGATCCTGTGCCCTCTGTCTATGTATACCTGTACACATATATACACACACTCACATATGTATTCATACACATATATACCCTCCTATATAGACATATATGTATGTGTGTGTATACACAAACACACACACATTTATATTCCCTTCAACTACCCTCATACTGAGAAAAGTTTCATAAGTTACAATTATTGTTTTTCCATGTAGGCATGTGAATAGTTCAACTTTGATAAGTCCCTTATGATTTCTTTTCCCTCTGAACCTTCTCATGCTTCTCTTGCTTCTTGTATATGAGTATTAAATTTTCTATTCAGTTCTGTTTTTTTATCAAGAATGCTTGAAAGTCCTCCACCTCATTAAATGACCATATTTTCCCCTGAAACATTATACTCAGTTTTGCTGGGTGATTCTTGGTTTTAATCCTAGCTCCTTTGATCTCTGGAATATGATATTCCAAGCCCTTTGATCCCTTAATGTAGAAGCTGCTAGATCTTGTGTTATCTTGATTGTGTTTCCATAATATTAAAATTGTTTCTTCTTGGATGCTTGTAATATTTTCTCCTTGATCAGGGAACTCTGGAACCTGGCTATAATATTCCTAGGAGTTTTCTTTTTGGGATCTTTTTCAAGAGTTGATTGCTGAATTTTTTCAAGTTCTATTATGTTCTCTGGTTCTAAAATATCAGGGCAATTTTCTTTGAGAATTTCTTGAAGGATGATTTCTAGGTTCTTTTTTTGATCATGGTTTTCAGATAGTCCAATAATTTTAAAATTTTCTCTCCTGAATCTATTTTCCAGATCAATGTTTTTTTCAAGGAGATATTTCACATTGCCTTCTATTTTTAAATAGTTTAATAGTATCTTGATTTCTCATAAAATCATTTAGCTTCCATTGGCTCCACTCTAATTCTGAAGGAGTTATTCTCTTCAGTGAGCTTTTGATATTCTTTTTCCATCTGGGAAATGTGGCTTTTTAAGGCATTCTTCTCCTCATTGGCTTTTTGGGCCTCTTTTGCCATTTGAGTTAGTCTATTTTTTAAAGGTGTTATTTTCTTCAATCAGTTTGTTGTTCTCTTTTAATGATTTTCTTGCATCATTCTCATTTCTCTTCCCAATTTTTCCTCCACTTCTCTTACTTGATTTTTAAAATTGTTCTTGAGCTCCTCCATGGCCTCTAACCAGTTTATATTTTTTTTGGTAACTTTTAGTGCAGGAGTTCTGACTGTGTTGTCTTCCTCCTGTTCCATGCTTTTATCCTTTTTGTCCCAAAAAGTAATCTAAAGTTGTATGGCTGTGCTTGATTTGCTTCCTTTGATTGCTCATGTTGCCAGTCAATTACTTGACTTTTGAGCTCTTTGCCACAGTAGAACTCTGCTTCTGGAGTGGAGAGCTTTGTCCCAAATTGCTGGGGTTTTCTCAGCTGCTGGTGGTATTAGGAGGGTGCCATCTCTACAGACCCACCAGCTTTGGCTCACTGGTCACACACCTCCGGACTACCACCCAAGACCATGGTCCCAATCCAGGCAGGTTAAGGTAAGAGTGCTTAGCCTCTGAAT
>JAQQSV010014356.1:0-12309 GCA_028646515.1 Pseudochirops corinnae
AAAATTGCCCTGATATTTTAGAAGCAGAAGGCAAAATAAAACTTGAAAGAATTCACTGATCACCTCTTGAAAAAGATCCCCAAAAGAAAACTCCTAGGAATGTGATAGCCAGGTTCCGGAGTTCCCAGATCAAGGAGAAAATATTACAAGCTGCCAAGAAGAAACACTTTGAATACAGTGGAAACACAATTAAGATAACCCAGGATCTAGCAGCTTCTACATTAAGGGATTGAAGGGCCTGGCATATGATATTCCTGAGAGCAAGGGAGCTAGGATTAAAACCAAGAATCACCTACCTAGCAAAACTGAGTATAATATTCCAGGGGAAAATATGGTCATTTAGTGAGGTGGAGGACTTTCAAACATTCTTGCTGAAAGAACCAGAACTGAAAAGAAAATTTGACACTCAAATACAAGAAGCATGAGAAGGTAAACATGGAAAAGAAATCATAAAGAACTTATCAAAATTGAACTATTTACATGCCAACATTGAAAAATGATCATTGTAACTTATGAAACTTTTCTCAATATGAGGACAGGTGAAGGGAATACAAATGTAAATATACATATACATACACATATATCTACATAGGAGGGTCTATATATGCATACAAACACATATCTGAGTAAATGTATATATGAGTACATAGAGGGCACAGGATCAATTGAATAGGAAGGGACAATACCCTAAAAGGTGAAATTCTGAGGTGGGAGAGGAACAGAATGAGAGGAGATAGGGAGAGACAGAATAGGGTTAATCATCTCATATAGAAGAGGCAAGGGATAATTGTTATAATGGAGGGGAAGAACAGGAAGGCAAAATGGAAAAGGTCAACCTTACTCTCATTGAATTTGGTTTAGGGAAGGAATGGCATAAACTCTAAACTGGGTATCTTGCCACACAGGAGAGTAGGGGCATGGGGACGAGAGGCGGGATGACAGAGGGGAGGGCAGGGCTGGGGGCATGGTTGATGGTAGTACACACTTCTGTAAAGGGACAAGGTAGAGAATAGAACAATGGGGGGGGTGGGATAGGAAGGAGGGACATATAATCAGTCTCTCACAATATGCCCACTGTGGAGAGGTTCTGCCTAATTACACATGTATAGCCTGTATTTAATTGTTTGTCCTTCCAGTGGGGGTAGGTGCCAAGGGAGGAAGGGAAAGAATCTGGAGTTTGGGGTTCTATGATCAAATGTTAAAAATATATATGTATGTATATATATATACAAAATAATAATAATAATAATTATTATTAACTACATCCAGCTGGGAATTAAGATATACAGCACTGTGGTGGGGAGATCCATCCTGCCCCACTGGAAAGTTGAAGGAGTGAGGGGGAGGACAGAGGAGAGAGCAGATTGGAGGAAGGGTTATACAGTGGGATGGCTGTTTTAAGGAAGGAAATGAGGGAAAAGGGTGAACTTTTTAGGGGGTGGGGAAGGTAACGAATTCTGTTTTGGACCCATTGTGCTTACATTTATGATTACATATCTCCAAATACTGGAGAAAATTCAGAAGTAACCTAGATCATTTTTCAGTACTACTCAAAATGGATGCTTTGGGAAAGCACAGTTACTCAAGGTGGTTTGTAAGCAGCAGAAATTAGAGATGTTTCACTTTTCAGAAGCTGTTCTGTTTTCAGTAGCTGTTCTGTTTTCAGTTGTTTATACTGATAGAATTTATTAGTCAACTGTTGTGCTAGAAAAGGTGAGTGACATCTCTTTACTCCAGCATAATTCTGGTATTGTTATTCTAGAATAATGGCACTTGGTTCTTATTCAGACAATTCTGAATAAAGTTTAATTTAAAATTTGGCAAATGCACTGAACCAGGGCTGGGATCTCTGAGCCTTGCTTCCTTTAGCAATCATACTTGCAAATTTCAGAAATAACCTCAAATGAAACTACTTTAAAGAATGAATACACAAGCTCTTAACTTATTTTCACATACACTTCAGAGAGGTGTCTGGAAGTCTACAGGATGGGCAGAGAAAAATGCTAATTAGACCAAGAAGCTAAATATTAAAGACTTCCTTTGGTGTTTCTGGTATATTCTGATGGGAGAATTCTAGAACTATTTTTGTTACGAATGATGATGATAGCAATGAAAATAACTACCATTTTGAAGGTATTTGAAAGTTTGTTAGACATCTTCTTCCCAACTTGTGGATAGAGATAATGAAGGAAGCTTTGAAAATATAAATTACTGGCAAGAGAAACCATTCCAATGGATCTTTGTTTTGGAAAGGAACTCAGAGCCCAGTTGATCTGAGCCACACCTGAACAAAAATCTCCTCTATAATATCCCTGATGAATGAACTCCAGTGTTCAAAGAGGAACCTACTACTTACCATGGTCACCCGCTTCACTTTTGAACAACCTTACTCAATAATAAACTTTTCGTGATGTCAAGTGCAAATTTGTCTCTTTGTACTTTCTAGCTATTGCTCCTAGTCCTGACCTGAAGCCAGAGGAGAACAAGTATAATCCCTTTTCCATGTAATGACTTGAAATATTTGAAGAAAGCTACTATGCTATCAAACAAATGTCTTCATTTAGTTTTGAAGTACTGCAAGGATTTTGGAACCCAAACATCTTCCACATCTTTCTCCTCTCTTCTCCTCTCATCTTTCCTCCTCCTCCTCCTCCTCCTACCTCTCCCTCTCCCCCTGCCCATTTCCCAGTCTCCATTCTCTCTGTTTCTCTCTTTCTCTACCCTCTCCCTCCTTTTCTTTTCCCTCTTTCTCATTTTCTGTCTCTCCATCTCTGTCCCTATCTCTCCTCTATCTCTCCCTTCTTCCTTCCCTCCCTCTCCTTTCCCCTTCCTCAGCTGTCTCTTGCTTGCCCCTTCCCACTTTCTCTCTCTTTCTCATTCTTTCTGTTTTTTCTCTCCACCCCCTCCCTACCTCTCCTCTCTCATCTCTCTCTCCCTCTTTCCCCTTTCTCTTTCCCCCTCTCTTCTCTACCATCCTTTTGCTTCCCCACCTCCCTCACCTCTCTTGAGACGAGCTTGGCATGGTGGATAGAGTTATGGACTCCAAATCAGGAGGATCTGGGTTCATGTCTCATGACATGACCCTGGGCAAGTCACTTAACCTCTCTGGGACTCAGTTTCCTCATCTGTAAAATGAGAAGGTTGGACTGAAAGGTTTTTAAATGTCCACCTGACTCTAAATCTATGATTCCTTATAAAAAGAGCCTGGCACATCATAGGTACTATATAAATGCCTCTTCTCTCCCTCCCCACTCCAGCTCCCCTCAATCTTTCCCATTTCTCTATCCACATAAATATAAACACATATATTAGAGCCTTTTGGATTTGTAATTTCATGGTTACAGGGAATGACTAATGTGGAAACCCCATCCTCAGATGCAGACCAACAACTCATTTATGACTCAATCTTTCAAGAGCTGCCCGGGGTCTTTGAGAGGACAGATAACTTATACAGAGTCAGGAAAACAGTAGATATTGAAAGTAGGAATTGAACTCAGGTCTTCTTGACTGCAAAACCAAGCCTCTATCCATGACAATCTACCTCTCCTATATCTCATGCTGTCATTGTTATTCAGTTGTGTTCAGCTCTTCGTGACCCCATGGACCATATAGTGTCCACGGGGTTTTCTTGGCAAAGATAATGGAGTGGTTTGCCATTTCCTTCTCCAGTGGATTAAAGCAAAGAGAAGTTAAGTGACTTGCCCAGGGTCACACAGCTACTAATTATTTGAGGCCAGATGTGAACTCATGTCTTCCTGACTCCAGGCCTAGTGCTCTATCTGCTGAACCACCTCGATTATGTAAAGGCAAATAAATATTTTGGGCACAGAAACTAGATATAGCCCTAGTGTAAGCAGAGGAAATTCTTGATACATTGAGTTCTAAGGGTGTTTTTCTGAGGCACATCCGTGTGTGGGGGGGGGGGGAAGCGGGAGACTATAGCCTGGGTTTTGAGCTATGTTTTCTACTCATAATGGATTTTCCTCATGCAGACTCTGTATTTATGACTACAGACTAACAATTTAGTGCTTTGCTCCTCCAATGCCTCTCCGGTCCTGTATTCACACAAGCTGATTTGTGTTGTGAACATAAACCATCAAGATCAGCACACAGCTGGCATGAAGGCAGCTGGGACATGGGAAGAAAAACCAGGCTAAATGTGTGTCATTGCCATCGATCACTCCCCTTCAAAGCATCTACTCTCCTGCTCTGCTATTGTAAAAGCTCCAAAAGAATCAAAGGGTTGGCATGATTTCTCTCTTTCAATGATGATTCTTATCAGAGTTCCTATTTCATTAACATTGTGGGATGGTTCACCCTCCTCTGGATTCACTGTCATCATTGAGAGCAAAGGGTGACAAGGGTAAGGCTGGGGTGAAAGGGGGAAGGGCAGAGAGGGAAGGATTAGTATCTGGGGCTCCTGTCCTCATTATGGTCTGGCTTTTTTCAAACACTGTCTTTTGTTGAACTCTCCTCTTTCTTGCACAACTCTGGGATCTGGGAGTTTGGCCTGCTGCCTGCCCTCATCTGTTCAGGAAGAATGTCCATATAACAGCTGGTGGCTCACTAGCCACCACTGTTTGTGGGCTAAACCTGACACGGTCCTGGAAAAGTCTTTTTTCCTCAGCTTGAAGCCAGCTGGCTGGAGTCTCCTCACCAGGAGAGACACTGAACTTTTTATGGATATTTGGAACTGAGGGGGGCTTAGTCTGATGGCAGAATGGAAACTAGGCCCTGCTTCCAATATCCTGGACACTGAAGAATCTATGCACAGATCTTTATTTAACAGCTAAACAGTCTCTGAGGCATTCTCTCCTATCATTGCTGTGCTCCCTCATGTTGTTACGAAGGCTCGGTGCCAACTTCTCAAGTGGCTCAATGGCTAGAATTCAAATTGAACCCAGAGAATGAAGTAACATTAAAAAAAAAAAGGCAATCATGTAATTTCCCTTTGGTGTCGAGCAGGTGCTAGAAATACAACAGATGTATTAAATAAGCAATCATGGATCTGTGCTTTCCTCGCTCTTGGGAACCCTCACCCCTCATGCAAATAACCAGAATAGGACTTAGTTGGGGGTGGCTAGGTGGCACAGTGTATAGAACACTGGCCCTGGAGTCAGGAGGCCCTGAGATTAAATCTGGCCTCAGACACTTGACACTCAACTAGCCATGTGACCTTTGGCAAGTCACTTAACCCCAATTGCCCTGCCTTCTCCCCTCCAAAAAAAAAAAACTCAAAAACAACAACAAAAAACCAAACAGAATAGGACTTAGTAGAGGCCTTGCTCGATATTCCTAGAGGTTAAGTGACTTGTTTAGGGTCACACAGAAAGTTTCAGAGGTGGGATCTGAACCCAGGTGTTCGACTTTAGGCTCAGTATTCCTCCCACTATATCTGTCTGTTTGTCTCATTGTTAACCAGAAAAAGAAAATGCTAATGGCATAAACAGCATCTTGACACTGAGGAATGAAGATCCAAAATTAAACAGAGGCTGGGAAAACCCCTAGCAATGAAAGTGCTCATAATGAGAACAAAGTGAGAGGAAAGTTACCCCCAGACAAAGGAGCTTGTGCACAGTTACCTCAAATGGTGTCAGTCCTGTGATGTCTCTGTCCTGGGGGTGGCTACAATGGAGAGCTCAGAAGTAGAAAATTCCCAGGCAACGACTTATGACTCTTCCCCCTTCGTGTTCGTGAGCAGGTAGAAAAGACCAGGAGGAGATGGCATTGGAGGTGGGGGAGTTGCTTACCGGAATGCCTAGGGCCTTAAGGATGTTCATCTTGCACATAGGGCAGGTCCGATGGTCTAGGAGCCAGGGATCTACGCAGGATTTGTGGAAAAGATGCCTGCGAGGAGAGTCACAGAATTTTAGCACTGGACATCATTTGGTCCTTCCCACTTCCCCTGTTTTACAATGAGGACCCTGAGACCCCTTGAGGTGAAGTCAACTGTCCAAAGTCACAATGGAAGAATCATGCCCATCTCTTTATTGTCAACCTTGTATTCTTTTTTAGGCAGTGAGGTGGTGCAGTGGTTAGAGTGCTGGGCCTGGAGTCAGGAAGACTCATCTTTGTGAGTTCAAATCTGGCCTCAGACACTTACTAGCTGTGTAACCCTGGGTAAGTCACTTAATCCTGTTTTCCTCAGTTTCCTTATCTGTAAAATGATTTGGAAAAAGAAATGCAAACCACTCCGCATCTTTGCCAAGAAAACCCCAAGTGGGGTCAGGAAGAGCCAGACATGACTGAAACAACTGAACAATAGTGTTTTTTTCATGATACCAGGAATATGTTTACAATCTTATTTATCCTGTCTCAAGAGGGTATGAGTATGTGTGTGTGTGTGTGTGTGTGTATGTATGTATGTATGCATGGATGTATATCAAAATATTCTCAGCTTTGTCTACCAAATTTCAGAAAATGTGGGGCATGTGGAAACAGGGAGGCTTCTCACCTGCTTCAACATGGCAGGAACATGACAGCTTCCCAACGTTGACAGGAAGAATGTTAGTGGAAAACGTACAAAGACAAGTCTATAGAATGACTTTCTATTCCATTTCCCCTTAATCCCCCTCCTGTAGGAGAAAGAGAGCTGGATTGAGAGTCGGAAGACTGTCTGAGCCCATGTTCTTCATTTACTAGTTCTACCATTTGGGGCAAGTTGTTTTGCTGTCTTCCAGTCTTAACTCATTTCTTAATCTACAAAATGGGACTAACATTGGACTGCCCACCTCCTTGGGCTGTTTTGAGAATCAAGTACTTTGTAAATTGTACAGTGCTAAGTCATTTATTGTTGTTGTTGTTATATTACTCTCAAATAAGACAGCTGCCTCTTCCATCCCTTCAAATTATAATACAAAAAAAAAAGTCGGTAAATGCATGGATGGTACTATCAACATGCTATGAGGAATCAAAGAATGGAGATTTCTTTTGGTTGGGATATCAGAGAAGGCTTCATGAAAGAGGAGACATTTAAGTTGGACCTTAAAAGAGGGATAGGATTGCAGAAGAGCATTTTCCAGATGGAAAGAACTATGTCAGCAATGACACAAGGGTAGGAAAGCTCAGAATATGTCCAAAGAACATCCAGGAACATAGTCTGGTGGGAGCAGAGACTAGCAGAGGGAAAGTATCATGAGATAAAGTAAGTTGAAGGCGGGTTGTAGAGGGCCTTGAATACCAGACTAGGGAGACTGGTCTCAGAATCAGTGGGGAATCAGTGATTTATCTGGCTAAAGAATATAGAACATACAGGGGAGGTGTGGGGTCTGGTGGCAGGTTGACTGACTGACTGGATCATTAATTTGATAGCCCAAGTGATATTTAATAGTGGCCTGAAGGAGGGTAATAGTCATGGTCATGGAGGGGACAGATAAAAGCTTTATTTCAGAAGTAGAATCCATAGACTTGGTAACCAGCTGGAGGTTAAAAGTTAAGCATGGAAGAGGTAAAAGGAAGCTCTGAGATTTCTAGCCTGAGCGACTGGGACAATAGAGGATTATTGACAAGAGTTAGTAAAGTCAGGGAAAGGAACAATATTTTGGGGGTGAGGGGAGAATTATGATGCTGAGTTTTGGCCATTCCCTTCAGTCCAAATCAGTTTATTATGTACCAATTACGTGCAAGTAACGGAGCTGGGTATTGGGGATATAAATACTAAGGAAACAAAAAAGGAAGAAGAAGAAATGGTTCCTGCCCTCAAGGAGTTTACATTCTAATTAAGAGGGCAAAACAAGTGCAAATAACTAAATACACAGTAGTTTTAAGAGGGAGAGAATGATTTTATTTCTGTTAACTTCTTTTTATCGCCTCTTAATTCGGTGACTTCCCTCGGCTAACTATTTTCTATTTATCCTCTCTGGAGCGTTGCTCTCTCTCTCTCTCTCTCTCTCTTTTTTGCATGTTATCTCCAACTTTGTAAACTCCTTGAGGGCAGGAACTGCCTTGTGTCTCTTTTTGTGTCCCCAGAACTTAGCTCAGTTCCCGGCACATAATATAATATCCAGCTTCATAAATGCTGATTAATTCATAATTCTTGGGAGTGGGGGCAGGGAGGACACATGTCCTCTAAGATGTTAGCACGACATCTCGGTCCGTGTCTAGAAGGCAGTTAGAAATAGGACTCCGGAACTCAAGAGAGAGGTCAGGGCTGGAAAAAAGAGATCTGTCTAGAGGTGATGGCTGGATCAGATGGCCAAGGAAGGAAGCAGAGTAGAAAAGTGAGAAACGCAGCCTTGTGGGAAGAGAAGCTGTTGAAGGATGGAGGGTAGGAGCAGTTGAAGATGTAGGAGCAAAAGTAGGAGGATGGTTTCTGGCCCTTCATTTCTATGCCACCATCATAGGTCAGATCTTTATGCCTTTGTGGCTGGGCTACTGCAGTAGCCTTCTAAATGACCTCCCTGCTTCTGGTCTTTCCCCCTTCCCATTCATCTCACACAATGTCAGCAGACGAATCTTCCGAAAGCACAGTTTGGTGTTAATCCCCCTGCTTAAAATTCCTTAATGGGTCCTCTTTGCCTACTAAGTCAAATACCATCAATGTAACTATGTGTACATTGTCTTTAGGTCATTTTCAGGATATGAAGAGGAAGTCTCCACTCAAAGAAAACAAGGGGATAACAGAGGTCAAAAGAAAGACTGAAAAGATAAAACACATAGTTATTCCAGTCCAGGGTGTGCTGGATCTGGCTTGAACTTGACATGTGTTAAATTTTCAGCATGAACATCTGATAACCTCAGAAATCAGCAAATGCTACAAATTAGGGTCTGATTTATTGTTCTTTTGATTGTCTAGGCTTTAGAAAGTGATGGAGGAAACGTTTATAATGCAGAATAAACAAACAAAAAAAGAGTGCTATGCTCTTTTCTCTTCCCCTCCCCCAGAGACAGTTCTTAAAAATTTGCCATCACACCCATGCTTGTTTTTAACATATATACTGAGTGCACACAAGGCAGGATCAAAGGATTGAAAACTAGA
Organism: Pseudochirops corinnae; assembly: GCA_028646515.1. Taxonomy (NCBI): domain Eukaryota; kingdom Metazoa; phylum Chordata; class Mammalia; order Diprotodontia; family Pseudocheiridae; genus Pseudochirops; species Pseudochirops corinnae. The sequence goes on from JAQQSV010014356.1 coordinate 8,978, forward strand.
AAGGAGAAGAGGGATGGCCTAGTTGACTCCCAATATAGGGCTTTTCCTACTGCTCATAGATCTTCACATACTATTCGTTGCACACACCATAAAATCAGATACTCAGAATCCTTTATGTTGGGCTGCAATCTAGATCTCCAGCCATGCGCCTAAGCAGAGAAGAAAAATCCAAGAGAACAAGCACATGGATGAAGGCAAAGAGAGAATCAGGACCGAGGGGCACCCAAAGCACAAAGAATAAGTCAATCAGTGCAGCTAGGTGGTGCAGTGAATAGAGCCTTGGAGTCAGGAGGACCTGAGTTCAAATCCGACCTCAGATACTTAACACGTACTAGCTGTGTACTTGGGCAAGTCACTTAATCCCAATTGCCCTGCCTTCCCCCCTCCAAAAAAAAAAAATCCAAAAAAAAAAAGTCAATCAACCATCAGGAGACATTTGTTACTCATTCATTGCGCAAGGCACTGTTTGGTACTGAGGTACAAAGATAAATAAAAACCTCCCAGACCGTGCAAATTCTCCCTCCTTTGTACAGTGCCCAGCATGTGTCATCACCAACAAACATTGTTAGCAGGCACTTTGACAAATGGTCACATGAACAACCAGGCACATTATTTTCTTCCCTGAAGAGAGGAAATGTCATAAGCTGCAAGGAGAAGAGGATTCACGAACGCAGAAGAGAGTCAGCAGGAATACTGATGAAGAGAAAGTAGGGACCCATGAAGTTGTCCTTCCTTTTTCTGGTGGGGGAGGAAGGATATCCAGACCTGGAATTTTATCAGTATGAGGAAATATCTTCCACCATGGAGATGGAGAATTTATCTACTTTATGGACCTAGAGGAATTGCCAGGAGCAATTAGAGTTTAAGTGATTTGCCACCTATGATTTTTTTGTTTATTATTCAGTCTTGTAGACTCTTCCTGATCTTATTTGGGGTTTTCTTGGCAAAGACATTGGAGTGCTTTGCCATTTACTTCTCCAACTGATTTTATAGATGAGGAAACTAAGGAAAACAGGTTTCAGTGACTTGTCCAGGGTCACATAGCTAGCATCTGAGACCAAATTTGAACTTGGGTAGATGAGTTTTTCTGACTGACACCAACACTCTGTTCACTGCACCATCTAGCTGCCCCCTAATCAAACCACCCATGATCACATATATCAATTACAAGTGAGAGGCAATATTTGAACCCAGATCTTCTTGGATTTTAAGGTCACCCCACTAGCCCATTTTGTATTCCCTTTTATACACATTCAAATAGGAGACATGCATAGAATGATACATTCCTCTACTTTTAGCCCAATGGAACATTTAAAAACTTAGAGAAGAACCAGGTTTTTTACAAATATTAAATAAAGCTAATCACAATTATATATTTATACAAGCACATGTGTATATTGAGACTTTATATGTGTATATGCATAATATATACACGTGTGTATATATATATATATGCACATGCATGTATGCATGCGCGCATGCACACACACACACAGACACAGACACACACACTTTGCTTCCTTGGAAACTTGGGGGAGGGAGGTCTATCTTGTCCAGGCTGGAAGTACAGCAACTCCTCTTGGGCCTGATCTCTCTGCTGATTATCATGAAAACACTGACCTGCTCCATTTCCATGTTTGGCCTGAGTCAGTCTGTCCTTCATCAAGCAGCCTGGTAGCCCCTCACTCCCAGTGGGACTCATCAATATGGTACCCAACTTGAGTGCACACACCTGCCTGGTTTTACCAATTGGTACCTGACCTGAATGTGGACACCTGATTGGCTTTAACCTCCTTCTCCTCTTGCCTCCCACCCTTCCCACTGCAGCTCTGAACTGATCTGAAGAGAACTACCAGCCTTGGCATGTGCCACCACGTCTGGCTCTACATTGGTTTTTAAAAGCAAATAATGGGGACAATGTGAGAATTTGATTTGCTGAACTATGCATATTTCTGATGAGCATTTTCTTTTTAAGAAAGTTTTTTGGGAGAGATAATGAATTCTTGTTAAAATAAGCAAATTAATTTTAAAAAGAAAAATAAATAAAAGCAACAAATGCAAAATTTGTTATCCAACTTGATGGATTTTCATATCCTTGAGGTTTTTTAAATGTTTTCATGGTTTACCTATACGTTCTGGTGTGATATTCTTTCTCTTTGTCATAATATTTCTCTCCTCTCCTACATTCTTCTTTTCAACACTGTAGAGGGAGGGAGGGTGTTCGTTTTCCGGTCTCGTTGACTTGTCCACGTTGCTAGCTTCTACCTTCATTAGAGACCTTACTACCAGAGCTAAAAGGAGAACAACTCCATCTTCCCTCTGGCATTGGCTCACACTTCTCCCTCTCCCTCAGGCAGCACAGCTAATAAGGTGTGGCAGCCACACTAGTGCTTACAGAGAACCAACACCAATGCAGCCTTTCCCAACTGGAATGCTCTCTAAGTGGGTCTACACTAAGCTAGTAATCCACTTTACAGCCCCTTAAACAACTTATTTGGCATGGTATTCTATACAGCATGAGTGAATTCTTTTATTAGCAAACATGGAAAACCTTTTCACAGTGTCACTGGGTTGGATTACAACCACTCTCCATGACTCCACTGGAAAAGAAAAGGTGTATTTGGTACAACTTAATGTACTTCCAATGCATCTGTACTTCTTTCAGGTATATTTAAGAATTCACAGGAGCATGACATGTAAAGCAGGAAGGAACCTTGAAGGTCTTCCAGGTCAGCTCCGTTAACAGAACAGAGGCAAAGAGAAGCAATGTGATTGGACCAAGGTCAGAAAGGTAGAAAGTTAAGTGGAAGAGCTTCATTTGATCCCAGCTTCTTGGATTCCAAATCCAACATCCTTTCCATGGTACCATGTGGCCTCCTAGCTCCAGTCTCAGAGCTGAATCCAAACATGATGTGTCAAAAAGGTTCTGTGTCTCTGGCTACAAACTTTTATCACTTGGATAGAAAATCAAGACCAAAAAAAGGAAAGTTTGTTTGGGGTGCACTCAAGTGACCCAGAATGCCAAAACTAAAACTATCAAATTCAATTCAATTCAATCTGACAAACATCTGTTGAGGGATTCCCATGGGCAGAGGGTTGCAGATAAAAATGCAGAAATGAGACAATCTGTACTCAAGGAACTGACTCTCTCCTAGGGTAAGGGATGGGATATACATATATGGACAACTATGGATTTTATTTTATTTTATTTTATTTTTAAATTTTATTTTAGTTTGCATCATTCATTTCCACAAGATTTTGAGTTACATATTTTCTCCCCATCTTTCCCCTACACACCACCCCAAAACAGCCATCCCAGTGTATCCCCCCTC
>JAQQSV010014357.1:0-12309 GCA_028646515.1 Pseudochirops corinnae
TAAAAAAGATGGGAAAGGATGGGTAATAAAGGAGTTTGTCTTCTTTTTTTACAATTGCTGTTATTTATTTCATTAAATATTTCCCAATTACAGGGAAAATTTTTAACAGTTATCTTTTAAAATTTTGACTTCCAAATTCTCTCCTTCCCTCTTCCCCCTTCCTTCTCCTTGAGAAGACAAGCAATTTAATATTGATTATATATGTGAAGTCATGCAAAACATTTCCACATGAGCCATGTTGTAAAAGAAAACAAACAAAATAAAACAATAAAAATAAAGAAACTTAAAAAAAAAAGAATGCTTCAAACTGCATTCAGAGTTCATTAGTTCTCTCTCTAGAGGTGGATAGCGTTTTTCATCATGGGTCCTTTGGAACTGTCTCAATTAATGTTTTGATCATAGTAGCTAAGTCTTTCATAGTTTATCATAATTATAACATTGCTGTTACTGTGTACAATATTCTCCTTGTTCTGCTCACTTCACTTTGCATCAGTTTATATAAGCCTTCCCAGGCTTCTCTGAAATCATCCTATCCATCATTTCTTTTCTTTTCTTTTTTCGCTTTTTGGAGGGGGAGGACAGGGTAGTTGGGGTTAAGTGACTTGCCCAAGGTCACATGGCTAGTAAGTGTTAAGTGTCTGAGGCCAAATTTGAACTCAGGTCCTCCTGACTCCAGGACCGTTGCTCTATTCACTGCGCTACCTAGCTACCTCATGTTCATCATTTCTTACAGCACAACAGTATTTTATCACAATCATAGTCCACAACTTGTTCAGTCATCCCCCAACTGATGGACATTCCCTCTATTTCCAATTCTTTGTCAACACAAAAAGAGCTCTTATAAATATTTTTGTACACGTAATTACTTTCCACTTATCTCTTTGGGATACAGATCCAGCAATGGTATTACTAAGTGAAAGGGTATACACAGTTTTATAGCCCTTTGGGCACTGTTCAAAATTATTCTCCAGAATGGTTAGATTATTTCAAAATACACCAACAGTGCATTAGTGCCCCAATTCTTCTACAACCCTTACAGCATTTGTCATTTTCCTCTTCTGTCATGTTAGACCATCTTTTAGGTATAAGGTGGTATCTCAGAGTTGTTTTAATTTGCATTTTTCTAAAAAGTAGTGATGTAGAGCATTTTTTTTCATGTGACTATTGATAGCTTTGATTTCTTCCTCTAAAAATTGCTATTCATACCTTTGACCATTTATCAATTGAATAGCTCTTATTTTTATAAATTTGTCTCAGTTCACTACATATTTGAGAAATGAGGCCTTTATCAGAGAAACTTGCTATAAATCCCTCCCCCTAGTTTTCTATTTTCCTTTTAATTTTGGCTACACCAAGTTTTCTTTGTGCAAAAGCTTTGTAATTTTATATAATCAAAATTATTGATTTTATATCCTATGAAGCTATCTCTGTCTTGTTTGGTCACAAATTCTTCCCTTATCCATAGATCTGATAGCATAAATAAATTAGGGGAGTATGGAAAAATGTAGCCTTCACCCTTTATGTCTAAATCATTTATCCATTTTGACCTTTTCTTGGTATACAGTGTGAGATGTTGGTCTATGCCTAGTTTTTGCCAAACTGCTTTTTAATTTTATCAGCAATTTTTGTTGAATGTTAAATTCTTATCCCCAAAGCTTTGATCTTTGGGTTTATTAAATACTAGATTACTATAGTCATTTACTACTGCATATTATGTACCTAATCTATTCCACTGATCTACCAAGCTATTTCTCAGTCAGTAACATACTGTTTTGATGATTATCACTCTGTAAAATAGTTTGAAATCTGGAACTGTTAGGCTACCTTCTTCCACATTTTTTCATTAATTTCCTTGATAGTCTTGACCTTTTGTTCTTCCAGATGAATTTTTTTACTATTTTTTTCTAGCTTTACAAAACAATTCTTTGGCAGTCTGGCATTGCACTGAATAACTAAATTAACTTAAGCAGAATTGTAACTTTTATTATATTGGCTCACCCTACCTATGAACAATTAATATTTCTCTAATTGTTTAGCTCTGTCTTTACTTTTGTGAAAAGTATTTTGTAATTGTGTTCATATGATCCCTGGGTTTGTCTTGGCAGGTAGACTCCCAAGTATATTATATTGTCTGCAGTCATTTTAAGTGGGATTTCTCTTTCTGTCTCTTCTTGCTGGATTTTGTTGTTGATATATAGAAAATCTGATGATTTATGTGAGTTTATTTTATGTCCTGCAACTTTGCTGAAGTTAGTAATTGTTTCAAATAGTATTTTAGTTGATTCCCAAGGGTTCTCTAAGTATACTATAATATCATCTACAGAGTGATAGTTTTGTTTCCTATTTACATTCCTTCAACTTCTTTTTCTTGTCCTACTGCTATAACTTGGATTTCTAGTACAATATTGAATTATAGTGGTGAAAATAGACATCCTTACTTCACTCCTGATCTTATTGAGGAGGCTGCAAGTTTATTCCCAATACAGATAATATTTGCTGGTGGTTTTGGATAGATGCTACTTATCATTTTAAGGCTCCATTGATTCCTATGCTTTCTAGCATTTTTCATAGTAATGTGTGCTAATATTTTTCCAAGGGCTTTTTCCTGCATGTATTGATATAATCCTATGACTGGTGTTGGTTTTGTTATTGAAATGGTCAATTATGCTGATAATTTTCCTAATATTGAATAAGCCCTGTATTCCTGGTATAAATCCATCTGGTCATAGTATATGATTTTTGTGACATATTGCTGCCATCACTTTGTTAGTATTTTATTAAATTTTTGCATCAATATTCTTTAAGAAAATTGGTTTATAGTTTTATTTCTCTGTTTTTACTCTCCTTGGGTTGTGTATGAAAATCATAAATGTGTCATAAAAGGAATTTGATAGGACTCCTTTACCTATGTTTTCAAATAGTGTATGTAGTATTTGGATTAATTGTTCCTTCAATGTTTGGTAGAGTTTACTTGTGAATTCATCTGCTCCTGGGAATTTTCTCTTAGGCAATTCATTGATGGCTTGTTCAATTTCTTTTTTTTAAGTTAAGGTTATTGAAGTATTCTGTTTCTTCTGTTAATTTGGGCAGTTTGTATTTTTGTAAATATTCATCCATTTCACTTAGACTGTCAGTTTTACTGGCATATAATTGGGCAAAGTAACTCCTAATAATTGCTCTAATTTCATCCTCATTGGTGATGAATTCACCCTTTTCAGTTATTGATAATGGTAATTTGATTTTCTTCTTTCTTTTAAAAATCAAACTAACCAATGGTTTGTCTATTTTGTTGAGGTTTTTTTTTTTCTCATAAAACCAGCTCCTAGTTTTATTTATTAGTTCAGTGATTTTTTTTCTCACTTTGAATTTTATGAATCTCTTTTTTTTATTTTCAGGATTTCCATTTTAGCATTTAATTGAAGATTTTAAATTTATTTTTCTAGTTTTTTCTTAGTTGCCTGTCCAATTTATTGAACTGTTCTTTTTCTCTTTTTCTGAAGTATGCATTTAGAGATATAAATTTTCCCCAAAATACTTCTTTGGCTGCATCCCACAAAATCTGGAATGTTAACTCGTCAATGTCATTCTCTTTAGTGAAATTATTGATAGTTTCTATGATTTGTTCTTTGGACCATTCATTCTTTGAGATCAGATTGTTTAGTTTCCAATTAACTTTTAATCTGTGCTTCCACAGCCCCTTATTAAATATATTTTTATAGCATTGTGGTTTGGGAAGGATACATTTAATATTTCTACTTTTCTGCACTTGCTTGGTCATATATTGAAATGGTCAACGTTTTGTGAAGGTGCCAGATACAGCTGAGAAAAGGGTCTATCATATATAACTTTTCTAAGATTATATTCATCTCCTTGACTTTTTATTATTTATTTTATGGTTAGATTTATCTAACTCTGAGGGGGGAAGGTTAAGGTCCCCTACTAATAAGTAGAATCATTCTAACTTCCCCAATAATGGTAAAGTTCTTAGAAGATATATGTCCCATCTTCCCATATAGAAAGGTAATTTACAGTTTGGTCTCTTGTGATTTCTTTTTTACATTTTATGTTTCTCTTGAGTCTTGTATTTCAAAATTTCTATTTGGCTCTGGTCATTTCATCAGGAATACTTGAAAGTTCTCTATTTCATTAAATATCTATTTTCTCCCTGAAAGATTATACTCAGTTTTGCTAGGTAGGTAGTTGTTGGTTGTAATCCCAGCTCTTTTGCTTTCCAGAATATCATTTTCCAAGTCTTCCATTCCTTTAATGCAGTAGCTACTAAATCTTGTGTGATCCTGACTGTGGTTCCATGATATTTGAATGATTTCTTTCTGACTACTTGAAGAAAAGCACTCTCTCAAACTTCAGACTTTTTTCATATTGTTGTTTTCAGAGCTAGTGCTGGGGTTTGGAAGTTTTCAAGGTGGTGTGATCTGGGGAGAGGTGTGGTCACTGTTCTCTTGGTCTGCACTCTGGTTCTTACCCAGGAAAGGCCTCTGATCCTTTGGGAGCAGAAACAATACTGTTCCTCAAAGATCCCTGATCCCGTGGGGCCAGAAGTGATACTGTTTCCCAGGGCTTTCGCTCCCTCTTGATCTAAAGGGCTCCTCTTTTCCCTTCAGCTATGGCCCAGAAGTGGGTTTGGCAATGGAATTGCCAAACAGCATCTGGTCTTGCATCCAGTACTACCACAGGGGTCCCCTGATATCTCTTTCTGACCAGGTATCAGGTTGCCTTACCATCTCTGGCTTGAAAACTCCTGAAGCTGCTGCTATTTCTGTTACTACCACCTAGTCTCACCACTGATGTTTCATCCAAGTGAGCTCCCAGTCAGCTTCCTCCCCCATGTCACAAATCTCTCTTTCAAACCCCTATGTTGTGTTTGGCTGGAAGAATGTCTCACTCTGAGAGCTTTGTTGGTTCTGCCACTCCAGAATTCAATATGAGGCATTATTTTAAAGTTGTTTGGAGAAAAATGTTGGGAGAGTTCAGCTGAGCACTTTCTCTACTCCACTATCTTGGCTCTACTCCTAGATGCAGGAGTTTGCCTTTACAAGGAAAAGGACCACTTCTTTATGTGAGATGAGAGTCTAGGAGGATTTAGTGAACGAATATGTCTGAGGGATTTAAAATGAGCATGAGGGGAGAAGAGGGAACTCTCAACACATGGCATAATTTTTTCAAAGGAATATTAGGGGAAGGTATTTAAGAATCTTGAGGGATGATGAAAAAGTTTAGAAGTGATGCTGGAGTGAATAAGATAGCAAGTTAGTGGGATGTAAAAAGATGGCCTATCTGTAGTGAGAGTCCAGATGAGATTATGTAATATAAATTTGTAGTGGACTCAAGCATCACTGTTTCATGTTTTTCTCCAACTCCAACAAGCAGCATACAAATATGAATAAAAGAGGTGGATGTAAGAGTAATCCAAAGGTAGGGTTTAACAAGGTATGATCACCAATAGAACAAAGAGGCAAGGTACTTGAATGTAGAGCAGAGTGCAGTGTTGGGATGGCTCATCAATGTATTTGAGGGATCATCAGTAGAAATGTTAAAGTTCCTTAGTGTGAGGACAGGGTGGAGAAAGCCTGTGAGTCTGGCACTGAATTCATTAAGGAAGGTAGGAAAGTATCCTTGAGCTCAGCAGATAGCCGCTCAGATCTGGATTAGGTGATAAATTTAGATATAAACCTCAAAGGAGGAGAGGTTGCTGAGTGATAGTGGTAGAGTGGAGTGGCAACCACTGAATAGGGGAAATGGGAGAAAGTACAATAGTCCTCCAAAGAAGACCAACATCCCTAGGAAAGAGTCAGATCTCAATGAGTGCCAGAAGATAAAGAAGCAAGAGAACAAAAGGTTTAAAATAAAAAAAGAATTTGTTAATCATAGATCAAGCCATGGAGGAAAGGGCAAGAAAATCTAAAGTAAAACATGGTTGGGGGTAGGATTAAGGAAGAGAAGGATTGGACAGTGGGGGTGGTATAGAATGGATGTTTGTACAGCATCAATTAGGGGTTCAAGATCATTGGAATGTGGTGAGTGTGAGGGAATGGGAGTATGCTAGCCACTGAGGAATGATTGAGTCTAGGCAGAGTATCAAGAAATTGCATTCTACCTGAAAGAGGTATTAACATATCAGCAAATCAGTAAATTCAAGGCAATCTAAGAAAGGATGTATCACTGGGAAGGTGCTCCTTGCACATGACTCACCACATCCCTTCTCTATGCCTTTGTACTTATTGTCCCCCATGCCTTGTATCCTCTCCCATTCTCCTGTCTCCTGGATTAGTTCCCTTCCTTCATAATCCAACTGAATAGTTACCTTCTGTGGAAGGCCTTCTTGGTCCCCCCAGGTCCCCACGGCTTCCCCTGTCCAATGCCCTCCCTTCTAGTCTTCCATATACCTAGGTATTTGAGTGTTGTTTCCACTATTAGAATGTTAGCTCCTCAATGGTCAGGGCTGTGTTTTTACATATCTTTGTACCCCCAGGATTTACCACAGTTACTGGAATGCAGTAAGTGCTTAATAAATGCTTGTTGACCAATTGATTGGAAAAAAATAAGCATTCTAAGAGATGGAGATGAGAAGGTGGACCATTGGAGACGTGGAAGACAGTCTCAGTCAAGATGGGAGATGGAATTCTGAGTTTGGGGAACAGCTCAGATCCAGTTAGGCTAGAATGGAGAAATGAAAAGGGAAGGATATAAAAGCAAGATTGGAGCCAAATGGTTGGAGACTTTAAGGGACAGGCTGACTTGGTATTTGATCCTAGTGGTAAGAGAGAACCTTTGAAAGTTTCTGAGCAGGAGAGACATGGTCAGCTCTGTGCAGTGAGAGTCATGGGAAAAAGTGAGGAAGGGGCACAAGTGATTTTGGCTAGATGTTGCAAGCCTTCACTCAGTTGGCTCCTAATGGCCCCAACCAGCCCAAATGGCCTTTGGATGCTTTTACAAAGTCATTGGTCAGAGAATGGACACCATCTCACTTTCAATGGTCATGGCACAAGCTATAGGTATGACTTGCCATCTCATTCTATGCCACTCTCCTGCTCAAGAACCTTCAATGGCTCCCTCTTACCTATAGAATAAAATACAAACTCCTCTGGCATTTCATGCCACCACAATTTGGCTCCAAGCTCTATTTCTTATTTCATAATACTCCCTTCAATTACTCTATATTCCATTCTAACTGGCCTCTTTGCTGTTCTCCATATGCAACGATTTATTTCCTGCCTATATGATTTTGTATAGGCTGTGCCCATGCCTGGAATGCACATCCTCCTGACCTTAGCCTCTTGGAATCTCCAATTCCCTTCAAAGCTCAGCTCAGGTGCCCCTTCATTCACAGAGATCTGTCTAATGTCGCAAGTGCTCACCCCCAGATTACTTTGTATATATTTGGTATTCCCCTATCTGTGTTGTTCTCCAACTCCTCCCCTTCCAGCAAGTGAGATCCTTGAGAGGAAGATTGGTTTCTTTTTCGTTTTGTAATTCCCACCTTCTAGCATGGCATATAGGATCATATAGTTCATCTAGTTCAACTTCCTCATGTTACAGATGAAGAACTGAGGCCAGAGAGATTAAGTGATTTTCCCAGGTCAGCAGAGAAGATTCTACTTCTGGTATAAGGATTCTTCACCATTTTTATGTCATGGACCCCTTTAGCAGATTGGTGGAACCTACAGACAACTTATCAGAATCATGTGTTTAAATGCATAAATCAAAATGCAGAAGGCTGCAAAGCAAAACAATTACATCATCAAAATATGAAAAAAAGTCATGCACAGACCCTGGAATCCCTGCTCTAGAGCTAGAAAGGATCTCAGAGACTAACATTCTCATTTTATAGTGGGGAAAACTGAGGCCCAGAGAAGTAAAGTGTATTATCCAAGGTCAGATAGTCAAAAAGTGGCAAAGCTGAGACTTCAAGTCAGATTTTTTGACTTTAAATCTATTTTTTCTCCTATATCATGCTGATTCTCTATAGCAGTGCCTAATGAAATGCTGGAGGCAGTCAGTGTCTCAGTGGTTAGAGCCTTGGGCCTCGAGTCAGAAAGCACTGAGTTCAAATACAACCTCAGACACTTCTTAGCTGTGTGACACTGGACAAGTCACTTAACCTCTCTGATTTTCTGACAGAACAGATCCATTGGAGAAGGAAATAGCAAATCACTCCTGTATCTTTGCCAAGAAAACCTCAAATGGGGTCACAAAGTGTCAGACACGACTGAAAGTGACTGAACAGCAACAATATGAACAAATGAAATGCTAGTTGAATGAACTTATACTTGATAATAGCAACAATAACAACTCACATCTATTTAGTGCTTTAAGGTTTGCCAAGCACTTCATGAACATTATCTCATTTGATGCTTACAACAGCTCTGGGCAGTAGTGATCTGACTTTGTAGGTAAGGAAACTGATGCAGGGAAAGCTGAACTGACTTGCCCATGGCCAGTAAGTGGCCAAGGCAGGACTTGAATTCAGGTCTTCTTGATTATAAGTTCAGTGCTCTTTATTGGCTCATCTAGTTGATGCTTCCTCTTTCCTTTGGGCCTACATACTGCCATTGTACCCCAGGCCAAAAGTCTTCCCTTCCACCAAGGGACCTGGTAATAAGAGTTCATTGTGTCCATAGCATGAAAATGTATTACTGTAGGTGTTCAGAAACAGGAGAGAAAAAGGGAGAGAGGGAAAGAAGGAGAGGGAGAAGGGAGGGAGTGAGGGAGAGACAGACAGACAGACATGCACTCCTGGAGAGATTAACAAAAAGAGACACAAAGAGAAACAAAAAGAGATAGGGAGGGAAACAGAGAAAGAGACTGATAGAGAAATCAAGGGAGAAAGAAGAGGGAGATTTGAAAAGAAAGGGTCATTAAAGAGAAGGAAAGGGAGAAAGACAGAGAAGGTAACAGATGTTTAGACAAAGAGAGAGAAATACTGAGATAGAAATAAAAAGAACAGGAGAGAGGGCAGTGGGAAAGGGAGAAAGAGATCAACAGAGAGTGAAACAGAGTGAAGGATGCAAGATAGAGAGAGACAGAGAGAGAAAATTTAAAGAGAGGGAAAGGGGAGAGAGACTCAGAAACAGAGAGAGGCACAGAGAAAAGAAACAGAAACAGAGAGGAACAGAGAAAGAGATAAAGAGAACAAAAGAAGAGAGGCAAAGATAGATGAGAGAGAGGGGGGCTTAAAGATAAAAGATAGAGAGAGGAGAGAGGTAGAGAGAAGAGGAGGGAAGAGAGTGATAGAGAGAGAGAGAGATACAGAGAGAGAGAGAGAGAGAGAGAGAGGGGAGAGGGAGAGGGAGAGAGGAGTCAGTCAAGAACAGGGCTATCAGTACTGAAACTCCATCCATCTCTCAAAAAGATGATATATGAGCTAATCAGAAAGACTGAGTTGGTCAGAATATTTCTCAAAGAGTCACAGCTCTGGAGGCTAGATGAAGAAATCCACTTAGAGAGGGAAGAGAGCCAGCCTTCCCAGAGCTCTCAGCCACCATTAGCCTCTCCCTCCCTGGGTTTGCACAGTGCCTAGTAGCCTGAAGCCCTGTTGTTCCATTAGATTCTGTCTGGTTCTGCTCTTTCATTGATTAATGCTTGCAAGGACTTTTTTGCCAACTAGATCGTAAGTGCTTGAGGGCAGGGACCATTTCATGTGATATAATTAGGAACTAGGAATCAATTTATAACTCAGCTCCCGGCTCTGCCATTCACTGGTGGTGAAATCATGGGCGACTCCCTTTCACTCGTCTGGCAAAACAGGACAGTTGGCCTGGATGATCCCCAAGGTCCCTGCTTGATCTGATAGTCTTTGAGTTTATAAAACCCAGTTTTGCCACAAACTTGCTAGGTAAGCTTGGACAAATACTGTTCTCCTTTCTGGGCCTCAGTTTCCACTTGAGTAAAATCAAGGGGTTGCACTACACAGCCTCTGATGTCCCTTCCAGATCTGACATTCTGTGCTTCTCCCTTCTGCTCCCAACAGTGCCTAATAGTACAAAGAAGAGGGTAAGAGTTCAGTAGTGACTCAATAACTTAATTTGAGAAATTATAATATGAAGAGGCAAAATAAGCCAGAATGAATAGTTTGCACTAGTGATCAGAGTCACAGGGAATCTGGAAATGATCTAGTAACGAAGGTGGGGGGAAGACTGAAGTTGTTTATTGGAAATGGGACATGAGACTAGGAAAGCTATGAAAGTTTTCTGATAGAATATGAATAAGTAGTGACAAAATGCTCCCCTCAGCTTCATGATAGAGATTGTGTTGAAATGAGAACATGAGGAACTAAAGAAATTATTAATGGATGAATGGAGTTGAAAGGTTATGATGCCTATGATGCCTAGGCCAAGAAAGGTAGCAGCCACTGTAGCTATGAGAGAAAGGGATATTCATGGGGGCCAGGAAATGCCACATAAGGCCTATTGAGGGGAAAAAATGCTTTTTGGTCATGGATAGAGCACACTGAATAGGAGCTAGTAAATATGCATTTGTCTGAAAGTGTGAAAATCTAATCAAAAGGTCTTTAAACTGGAAAGGAAGAGGGAGAAAGAAAACTGTCTTTGCACAGCCACCAAACTAAAATGTAAGAAGCAGAATGAGCACACAGCAGCCCACAGGAGAAAAGAATCCATGAAATAAGCCAGTAATAAAATGCAAGGCCTCAGATGTCTGTGTCCAAAGTGTAAATAACAAGCAAGATGAATTAGGATTCCTAATGCAAGGAGTCAAACTTGGACTCGAAGATATTAATAGGATTTTATGGGATTAGAACCTTGCTTGGAAAATGGCTTTGTAAAAGTAAACCTTTTGCAAAAGAAACAAGAGAAGTGAAAGGGGAAGGAGCTTGAGGAACATTGCAAAGTAAGAAAATATACAAATGGGAGAAAATCCAGGAGTGGAGAATATTTGGATAAGACAGAAGGGCTACTGCTGCCAAAATATACTACACACAATTGGGGAGAGAAAAGAAGTGAGAAGTTCAGAGATCACGAGCCTGGCAGAGAGGTATAAAAAGGCTCATATATTATCAAATAGGATAATATTTGTAAAGTGCTTAGCACAGTGTCTGGGACACAGTAGGCACTTAATAAATGCTTGTTTTCCTTTCTTCATTAACTGGTTTCCTCCTACTTTTCTAATCTTCTTACACTATGTCTTCTCTACTTCCACTCTTCTCATCTCCATACACTCTTCCATCCAGTGATACTGGCCTCTTTGGTGCTCCTCATACAACTCCAGAGATCTCAACTCCAGGCTTTTTTTTTTTTGCTTTTTTTGGAGGGCAATTGGGGTTAAGTGACCTGCCCAAAGTCACATGGCTAGTAAGTGTGTCAAGTGTCTGAGGCTGGAATTGAACTCAGGTCCTCCTGACTCCAGGGCCAGTGCTCTACTCACTGGGCCACCTAGCCACCCAAACTCCAAGCATGTTCACTGGCTGTCTCCCATGGTTGCAGTTCCCTCCCTCTTCATGTCTGCCTCCTGGCTTCTCTGGCTTTCTTCAAAGTTCCAACTGCTACAGGAATCCTTTCTCAATCCCCTTTATTTCAAGTACCTTCCATAGTTGGTTATTCCCAATTTATCCCATCTATAGCTTGTTTATACATAGTTGTTTACATGTTTACTCCTCCCTCCCCCCCCTTAGACCATGAGCTTCTTGAGAGCTGGGGCTGCTTTTTGCCTTTCTTTGCGTCCTCAGTGCTTAGTACAGGGCCTGGTATGCAGTTGGTGCTTAATAAATGCTTACTGACTGACCATGTATGTCAATGTGTAGAACACCGTGCTGGTCCTAATATTCCCTCCTGTCCACTAAAGGCTATATTTCATTATCTCTTCTCTAGGACTATTCCTAGTTTTTCATTTACTCATAGTATAGATGCCTTTGAGTGATCCTTCATTTGCATCTGTGTAGACAAACTATATTTTGCTCTTCGGATTCTGCTTATTTCTCTCTGTATCAGTTCATACAAATCTTCTAGTATTTATTTGAATTCCTGATATCTGTGATTTTTTTTTGGTGAGGGGAGGAGATTAGAACTATGATTTCATCAATATGGGGAAAGAAAGGAAACTCTCATCCTCCAGACAGATTAGCACCTGCTTTGGAATTTATAATCTTATAGAGAGTTTGCATATCACATTGGAGTTATATTAAGAACTCAAAGTCTTTCCTTTTGTCACATATCCTTTTTGTTCATTTCTAGGTTATATCATTTAGGGGATACTAACTTATCCTCTTCACTTTTGAGAATCTCATTCCAATTTCCCCTGTGATTTCTTGCAAATGAGGAATAATTTTAGACCATG
>JAQQSV010014358.1:0-12309 GCA_028646515.1 Pseudochirops corinnae
AAGTATATGTACACATATGTATGTATGTACATATCTATATATATAAAATCTCATTTGTTATCATAACAGCTCCCTGAAAATGGCACAATAGGTATTAATAACACAATTTTATAGGTGAAGAAACTGATACTTTAGAAAGATTAAGTGACTTGCTCATAGTCACGTGACATTTGAGGTTTCTTTACTCCAAGTCCAGTATAACTCCTGCTGCTGCTGCTGCTGCTGCTGCTGCTGCTGCTGATATGGGGTCTGTTTTTCAGGTTTTTTCTCACAAACGTGTTATCTTATTTGACCTCACATGTAAATCAGTTAGGGCAGATAGTATGATGAAGAAAGTTCAGTACGGTGTCTTGCCTAAAGTCACAGAGCCAGTAAGGTCACACTCAGGACTTGACCCCAGATTTCCTGACTCCTTGACCAGGGCTATTTTTGACAAACCCAAGACCTCATTTTCAGTAATGTTAAAAGTATGTGGTTTGGAAGCATGCACAGGTATTGGCCTTTTCAGTTTGCTGTTTGCTTTTCAAATAAGCTTAACACAGGAAGAAGGACATGAGTTTAGATAGATTATTTAAAATGCAGTTAAAAGCTTTCATCCAGAGTAGGGTTTACATATACATCTCTGGCACTGGCATTTTATTCCTTCTGTAGAATTAGATTGAAAACCTGCCCTATAATTTTTCTCTTCATATAGTTGGATGGGGCCTTTTAGCTTCTATCTCATTAGATTCAAGCTACTTTTCTCAAGGTTTTGGAAGAATTCTAGCCTTCAGGGCAAAGATAGGGCAGGAACAGCTCTTCTGGGCCTCCTAACTCATTGTTGAAAGCCACAGTTTGATATCTTGGTTTTGAGGGGGAGAAGTATTCCTCAGATGGAGCCATGTTTCACAAAAAAGAACTTCTCCCACCATGTGCTCAGACTACACAGATCATGGAATGCAGTGAGCTTGTCCTGTGAAACTAAGACAAATGGTACCATTGCCCAAGGTCACCTCAACCTTGGGGTCAGCCACTTAGGTTCCTGGAGGACCAGGTGACCTGGAAAATTGAAGACAGGAAGGAGAAAATTCTTCCAGAGAATAACAAAAGATCTTTTGCTGAGTTGGTTAGAGCTGATAGAGACCTTCCCTTGTGACTCAAGATGCCCAAGGGGGAAAAAAAAAACCAAGACAAGTATTTTATTTCCATCCAAGCCCCTTCTTCCCTCTTCTCTCCTGCCCTCTTTCTAACTACACAGATTTTTTGCTTAATTGCTGTAGCTTTCCATTATACTAAGTAGTGCTTTCCGGAGACCACATCTTTGATATTCCTTGCAATTGTACCATCACAATCTAATATGTAATGCAGGAGTTTAATAGTCTATTAAAAAACAGCCCTGTACATTAAGATTTCTATTGTAGCAATGCAGAGCTACTTAGAGAAGTCAGGGTCCCTGGGAAGTACTATTTCCTTCAGCTCTGAGTTGCCTGTAAACAAGGAACAAAGAAGGCAATCTTTAAAAAACCTCAATAGCCCTCAAAAATAGTATCTTCCATGGGTTTAGGGAAAGGAGCAAAATCCACTCATTATAATACTAGTTGTATCTGGAAATTCTTTTTTTTTTTTCTTTTTGGAAGGGAGAAGGTAGGGCAATTGGGATTAAATGACTTGCCCAAGATCACAAGGCTAGTTTTGTGTTAAGTGTCTGAGGCTGGATTTGAACTCAGGTCCTCCTGACTCCAGGGCTGGTGCTCTGTTCACTGCACCACCTAGCCGCCCCTGGAAATTCTTTTGAGTGCAATAACAAATACGTATAAATCAAATGGCATTACTTAGATCTTTTCCTTCTTTCCTCTCTCCTTCCCAGAGAGGCAGAGTTCAAAAGATCCACCAGAGGCCGTGAGAAGGCACCACCCGCCCTCCTCTGCTCAGGACCATGGTCAGGGCCAAGGAATTCTTCAAACAGCTGTGTCTGCCCCCACCCATGGAAGCTCTCCCTCCTTTAGAAACTCCAACATTTCTCAGCATCAAAGCAACCCATCAGTTGCCAAGAAATGTAATCAATAGTTTAACAGAAAAGAAACAACGGAAACATGGGGCTGTTCAGTGAACAGAGAAAGCAAACACAAATGCCGTAGCTCTGAAAAAGGAGTGAGGAAAGCCAGGCATGGCGGAGCTTGTCTCTTTTAAGACCAACAGTAACAGTCACACAAGTATCTGGCTAAAATAGCAGCTTTGCTCCAGAGCTAGTTGGATTGAATGAAAGGGAGATAAACATGAAGGATTTGGGGGAAGAGAGGATGGAAGAAAATGGAGAGGAAATAGAAAAGGCTGAAGGATTAAGTCAGAATTAAGAAAAAAATAAATACTGCATCGGGAGTTAAGAGGCCAAAGTTCTGTCCTGGACATTTCTGGCTGCCTGTGGGACTGTGGATGAGTCACTATCTTGGCCATCTCTTTCCCTTAGTGTCTTCATCTATTAAATGGTCAGGTTGGACTGGACAATCTCAAATGTGACATTCCAGGCTAGTAGGGGTCTTGGAGATGATGTAATCTGATACTCTCAATTTATAGATGAGGTGACTCTCTCTTACTTGCCTGAGGTTGTAAAGTTACTAAGCAGCCAACTAGGGTTTCAACCCAAACCCTTGGACTCCATCCAAATCCAAGGCTCTTTCTATTACACTTCAGGAACATACATATGTGATGGTGCCTGTGCCGGGTCCCACTATCTGAAAGCCAGGTAGGTTACATTGCACCTCTTTCCCAGGGTTCTTTGGTACCCCTAAGGAAGATTGGGGGTGTCTAGTATCTGACACTGGCTTAATCTACCATAGATTATGTTATCCCAATTTTAGGGAGGTCCGAAGAACCCTAGCTCCACTTAACCACCTATCAATCCGATTGCAAAATATTTACTTCAGAGGTATAACAAGTACAAAATGTAAACATCTGTCCTTAAAACATGAGGGAGAATAATCCCACCCCCCCAGTGCCCCTTATAACCCCTTTGGTCTCTAGAGAGATGAAAAGGATTAGGTTCACAGCTTAATGCAATTCAGTAATACACACACACATATACAAACACATACATATATATGTACATATGTGTGTATATACATGTATACACACTCAAAATTGGTGAGTTATATACGTATTTGTTGTATATATACATATATATATGTGTGTGTATCTATTCCCACCAAGTTCCAGGTCTGAAGTACCCCCTCTTCCTACACCCCGCCCCCATTATATTCTGGCACCATTGCTTCTCTGCTGAGGCAGCAACATGCAGTCTGGGATCCAGGTTCCAAGGCAGCTGTGGTTCAATCTTCCAGGTATGGAGACTCCACTATTTGTGCCTAGAACTTGAAAAGGACAAACAACACAGACTAAAGAGTCAAATCAGATTCTTGGGAACATAGGACCTAAGAGGGAGATGGGAAAGATCGCCCTTCCCTCACCTAGCTCGGGTATGAAATATGCTTTGGATGAACAGAACCTTTGCCTCCTGGACATTGCCAGAAAAAAAGACTATCCAAGGCTGATGGTTTTAAAAGATTCAGTCTTTTCTGACTCTACAGCCAATGAAAAGACTGCTCCCACTTACACAGAAGAGAATGTAAGATGTTTTCTCTCAAAAGGGTGACCCTGCTGTCTCCCCCATGGGTGCCTTCATCTTAGCTCATCTGAGTATGTACAAAGCCCAGTTACACACAAGGCCAAAATTACTATTTATTGAGTACATGCAATGTGTCCACTGGTTCCATTTCCTAGAAATGGGATGTCCTAGAACTTGTATGATTATGGTCTGAGTCCTATATTCTATACCAATCCGGTTACTCAAGCTAATAATATGAGAGGGAGGGAGGGAGAGAAAGAGAGAAGAGAGAGAGGGAGGGAGGGAGGGAGAGAGATGGGGAGAGAGGGAGGGAGGGAGGGAGGGAGAGACAGAGAGAGAGAGAGAAAGAGACAGAGAGAGACAGAGAGAGAGAGAGACAGAGAGACAGAGACAGAGAGACAGAGAGACAAAGAGAGAGAGAGAGACAGAGAGAGATAGAGAGAGAGAGAGAGACAGACCCAGAGACCCAGAGACAGACAGAGAAAAACTAGGCTAAAAGAGTAATTGCTAAGATTGTTATTAGGTTGTATCTGATTCTCCATGACCCCATTTGGTGTTTTCCTGGCAGAGATACTAGACATGATTTGCCATTTCCTCCTCCAGCTCATTTTATAGATGAGGAAACTGAGGAAAATAGGGTTAAGAGACTTGCCCAGGGTCACACATTTAGCAAAAATCTGAAACAAGATTTGAACTCAGATCCTTTTGACTCCAGGGCTTGCACTATCCACTGCACCTTCTAGCTGAATGACTGCTAATCCATTCTGTTCTGCCAGGATAGTGGTAAGTTGCCCATATAATTTCACAAGTTTAATTTGGAGAACATCCTTGATGAGAACACTAGAAAGGAATAGGCAAGCTTTTGTTAAAAAAAAAATATTCCACATTAGACCATATATTAGTACCATACAATTAATACACCAATTGCTTGTTGATTATTTTTAAAAGCATTTGATATGATGAAGCATAACAATACCTTATAAGCTGTCTTACAACAAGCTGCTTTTCACTCAATTATGCAAGAATCATTGAAAGATATAACAACAGACACAATTATATTTGATGGTCCTCTGATCATCACTATTCAGAGAGGCATAAAGGCAGGGAAACATGCTTGTCAAAGACATTGCTACTGTCAAGGATGGAATCCAGATTGAAGTAGGATTCTCTGTAGATGGTGAGCTCCTAGGTTCTCTCGATGTTCTTCAGTAATGACACTATAATGATTGCATTAAGTTCTGGAACGTTATAGAGACTCTTAAGTGAGATTCATAATCACTCAAAAGAGTGACAATCCATAGAGGAAAAACCAAGTGGGTAATGAATGCCTTTTATCCCAGCTATGACATGCAATTACGTGGTCAACCTTTAGAGCTTTGCCATCATTGTATATATCTTTAAGACACTTATTTGACAGTGGATTTGGCCGAGAACCAAATACAAGGAGGAGGAGACTGAATTAAATCATTACCTACCTCTACCAAAACCTGTTCCCAGATTGCTGTTTAAGAGTGAGACGAGACTAAATTCTATAACAAGTCCTGAATTCTACTCTTTGTTCTGCCATTTATTTTAGCGCAGTGCCTAGCACATGGAAGGCGTATAATAAATGCTTGTTGACAATGTAGATAAAGTGCTTTGAAAATCTTAAATAACTATGTGATCATAATTCATATATTGCTTGCTTTCTCAATGAATGGGTGGAGGAGGGGCAGGAGAGAAGGGCAAATTTGGAATTCAAAAAATTCCTTAAATGAATGTTTAAAATAAATAAATAAATACAATTTAAAATATATAGATATTATACTATTGAAAAAAAAGATTCTTCCAAGAAGCAACTTGGAACAATAGATCAAGTCCTGTCCTGGTAGTCAGGAAGGCCTAGGTTCAAGTTCTGATGCTGATATATATCGGCTATGTGGTCTTGTCCAAGTCATTTACACTCTTGCTGCCTCAGGAAACTTTCTAAGACCATAAGTTGGAGAATAGCTATTGATCTGCATTGGTCAAAGGAGTCTCCTTATCAGAAGCTCCCTGTATCAATGAAATCGCAAATTTCTTCTCATCCACCCCTCCTATGACCAGTTAGTCCTCTATACCTTAGTATTTAAAATAATGTGATTGTGTGATAATGGTATATTTGGAGGGGGCAGGGATAAGTAGTTCTTCCTGCATTCCTGAAATTGTAGTACTTGGAGAGTTTACTTTTGTAGAAGACCCTGATCTTGCGTGCTTAGCATTTCTATGTTACCTCCTATATGGCAGACACTGTGCTAAGTTTATAAATATTATTTATATTTATATATTAATATTTTTATATATAATAATATAAATATTATTTCATTTGATCCTTGCAACAACCTTAAGTAGTCGTTGCTATGATTATTACCATTTAAAGTTAAAGAAACCAAGGCAAACAGAGGTTAAGTGACTTGCCCAGGGTCACACAGTTTATAAGTATCTGAGGCTGGATTTGAATTCAGTTCTTTCTGTTTGTAGACCCAGTGCTCTATCCACTGTGCTATCCAGCTACCTAAATTCATTTTTGAAGCAGGCTTTAAGCA
Source organism: Pseudochirops corinnae (assembly GCA_028646515.1). Lineage (NCBI taxonomy): Eukaryota > Metazoa > Chordata > Mammalia > Diprotodontia > Pseudocheiridae > Pseudochirops > Pseudochirops corinnae. Next base: position 6,166 of record JAQQSV010014358.1, read on the forward strand.
TAGGGACCTAAGTGGGTTGAAGACCCAGAATAAGAGCCATAGCAGTTAGTTCTGTGTATAAATTGGGTGAGGTCAGGAAAAACCAGTCCCAAGAAGAGGTCTTCTAATCTTCTCCAAATCTGAAAGCTTGTATGTTATTAGGGGGTGGGGAGGAGGGGAGGTGATGGGTGATGGAATAAATCCTGAGCACCTAGCAGGTCCAGTTTAGCCTCCACAGAGGCTAACCTTCTTAAGACAGTATAATCAATGAAAGGATTTAAGGGAATTAGACTGTGGGACTCTTAAGCAGTCTGGGAAATGGACTTTTCATCTGCAACGTTTCTCTCACTGCAGTTTGCCTGTATTTGATTTTTAAAAGATGGTGCTGTGTCAACAGCAGCTTATTATCCTATTAATGGGACTGACGTGGTGAGCCAGCAAACACAGATGATAGATGTTGCCTGTGGGTCTCTTCTTGTCTCTTCACACACGCACTTAAACATCACGAGAGGGCTATTTGAGTATGTGCTATCTGAGTACCTGCAAAGGCTGTCTAGATGTGTTGCCAAACAGGAGCAGATTTGGAGGCAGGCTCTGGAAAGAGATGTTCACCGCTCAGAAATGCTGACAAAGGGCGGCCCCCATCCCTTCCTCCTTTGGGAAATAAAGGAGGTGAAAGCTGCATGATTGGTGTTAAGGAAAGAGCTTTATTGGGGTTTTTGTTTTATTATTCTTGTTCCGGGGAGGGATAGTGTGGCCTGGCCACAGGTGAGGACACTGAGGCACATGAGCTAGATCTGAGCCTCAGCTCTTGTACTTAGGATCACAGATGTTAAGTTGGAAATGACCTTAGAGATCATTTAATCCAACCCTGTCATTTTACAGCTGAGGAAACTGAGGCCCATGGAGATGAAGGGATTTGCTCAAGGTCACTGCAAGTGGCCCAGCCAGGATTTGAATCCAGTTTAGTTGGTCAGTCAACAAGCATTTATTCAGCACTTAGTAAGGGTCAGGCACTGTGCTCCCAGGCACTAGAAATACAAAAACAAGCAAAAAGACAAGTTCCTCCTCTCAAGGAGTTTAGATTCTAAAGGTGAAGGTGGCGCATAAAAAGAATCTGTAAAAAGTGAATGTAGAGGGAGAAGAAGGTACCCAGCTCAGCAGTGTGATAGAGAAAGACAGAGGAATGCAGTATGGCATTCAATCCTTTTCAGTCATGTCTGACTCTTTGTGAGTGAGGTTTTCTTGGCAAAGATACTGGAGTGGTTTGCCATTTCCTTCTCCAGTTCATTTTACAGATGAACTGAGGCAAACAGGATTAAGTGACTTGCTCAGGGTCACACAGCTAGAAAGTGTCTGAGGCCAAATTTGAACTCAAGACCTCTGGATTCCAGGGCTGGGTCAGCTAGCTATCCTTCAGAGGAATGTAAACTGGTAGGAAGTGAAGAAATGACTACACTGCCCACATGCTAAAATATTTATAGCAGTGCTTTTTGTGGTGACCAAGAATTGGGAATTGAGGGGATGCCCATCAATTGGGGAGTGGCTGAGCAAGTTGTGGTATATGAATGTAATGGAACACTATTGTGCTATGAGAAATGCTGAGCAGCTGGACTTCAGAAAAACCTGCTGAAAGGTAGGGGGATACAATGTGCGAACAAATATGTACAAACTCAACATAGCAGAAACTGGAAATAACCAACAGAGAGGAGGACTAGAAGTAAGGAGAATTGGGAAAAGCTTCTGGTGGAAGGAAGGATTTTAGTTGAAAGGAAGCCAGGGAAGCCAGCAGGTGGAGAAGAGGAGGGAGAGCATTCTAGGTATGGTGAACAGTCAGTGAAAATGTCTGAGTTTGGGAGATGAAAAGTCTTGTTGAAGGAACCTCATGAGGCTACTGGATCATAGAGCACACAGTGAGCTGCAACGCTGGTTGGCTGTTGTCTTGAAGAGGACCAGAATGTCATCACTGTGTCAGGGTCAAGGTACAGTATGTCCAACTGTGACAAGCTCAGAAGGCTCCACCACAGGTCAAGTAGCCTAGAAAGATGGTGGGTAGATTATAAAGGACTCTGAATGTCAAACCAAGGATCTTCTATTTGATTCAGGAGGAGATAGGGAGCCACTAGAGTTTATGGAGTAGGGCCATTTCCTGACTGAGTGACTGTAGGCAAATTTATTAGACTCTTCAAGACTCAATTCCCTCATCCATAAAATTGGGATAATAACATTTCACCTCACAGGGTTGTTATGAAGAAAGAATTTTCAGTTCTCCACCTGAGGCTTCAAGCACAGGTTCTTCCACAGAGCTTTTCTTGGAGGCCTTCAATCATTAGTGTAGTGATGAGGAGGGTTTGCCTTCCAGCCAGGAGGACCTGTGTCAAATTTTGCCCCTGACTCATACTAACTGTGTGAACCTGAGCAGGCTATTTAACTCCCCATTGCTCTAGGCAACCCTCTGAAACTATTAGCTGCAGAGAAAGTGCCAATCTGCATTGGTAGAGGGCATCTCCTCACCTGGGAATTCCTTGTATCAATGAAATCATAGGTCCAATCCTTATCCCTTACTTTGTACCTATTTGATTTCACTTATCTCCATACATTTGCTTACTCCTAGTAGAAGGAAAGTTCTTTGAGAGCAGGGACTTTTTCATTGTTGTCTCTGTGTCCTCAGCATCTAGCCTGTAGTCTGGCATATAGGAGAGGCTTAATAACTGCTTTTTGAATGGAATCAAATTGAACTGTAAAGTCATACGTGTATTGAGCAATAGTTGATGTTATTGTTGTTGCTTTGTGTTTTGTTATGTGACCTCAAGTAATTCAAGAGGGAGCAGATCAGTATGAAATATAGCATTGGGTGCCCATAAATCCATGGTCTTTAGAAAGCAATTTCAGTCTGCCAAAACCAAAAATCTCACCTAAGCTCTGTTCCATCTTCCTTGCTCACAGAAGGAGAGAGAGGCACCAGAGACGTAATATGCTTGAGCAATACCAGTAGGTCAGTTTTTCCGAGGTTCCAAGAACACAAGCCTTAAAAATGTCTCATCTAGACACATACAAATCCCCACTATTAATATAGCTCATCCTCAATATCCAATTGTCGGAGCACCAAACTATGAGGCTCATTCTTTGTTATATAAGATGGGTTTTTTTGTGGGGAAGGGAAGTAAGGAGAGCAGTATGGGTGAAATTTGGGATCATATAAAAGCAAAATATATCAATACAATTTTTAAAAATGGAAAGCTTGCTAGACATGTTTGCACACACCTGTCATCCCAGCACTAGGGAGGCTGAGACTGGTGGATCAAGAGCTTGAGAATTCTGAGTTGGAGTGGGCTATGACAATTTGGCATGTACACTAAGTTCAGCATTCATATGGCGAATATGGGAGCAGGGAGCCACAAGGTTTTCTAAGGAGGATGAACCAGCCTAGGTAAGAAATGGAGCAGGTTGAAGTTCTCATGCCAACCAATAGTGGGATAGGGTTCTCCTGCATTCTAACCTGAGCAAGATGGGGAGACCCAATACTGAAAAAATGAGACCCAAAGACATTTATGTATGATCTGCCTCAACTGGATATTGATGACCCCAAAGCACCCTCAATGCCCCTTGGTGGTCCTTTGGAATAGAAGATGACCCAGCAACATCTCCAGAATGAAAGCAGACATCCTGGGCACCATTACCATGTAGGATCCACTGAAGAATGTAAATTTCTTGAGAGTAGATTGTTTCTGTCTTTGCATCCCTGGTGCTTAGCATAGTACTTGGCACATAATAAATGATGAATTAATGCTTATTGAAGGAACGAAGATAATTCCTGGAAAACAGAGGAAGTGGGATGGCTTGCTTTTCAAACAAACCTTGACTGCACTTTTCCTTTCACCAAATTTTCCCAGATATCCCAGTATATCTGTTGCTTCAGGAGTGACCATTGGCAAATTACCCAACTTCTCTGGGTCTCAATTTCTTCATCCGTAAATGAGGGAGATTAGATTAGATTAGGTGAGGACCTCTGACCTCTGAGGTCCCTTCCAGACTGAAATCTATAATCCTAAGGATAATAATATGTCTGATGTATTGTAATTTGGTATATAATTCTAGCTCGACCACTAATCATGATACATTCTTGTAGTTTCAAAGTACAGATTTATGCATTCAGCATTTAGCATCAAATTCTGTTATCTTTCTATCTATATCTATCTATATATTATATAATAATATATATTATATAATTATATATAATAATTCTAATATCTATATATCTATAGATATATTAGAATTGTATGGAAAGTCATCAGAGTTTTCTTGCAACACGTATCCCTGAGACTGGTGCTACATTATCCTTGGTCCTCCCCCTTCTCTCTGATTATCATTCTAATAAAAGTAGAGGACTAATCAGGCATTCCCAGTGTAATGTCCACAGTATTTATAATCTTTGTCATGTGTATACTATTGAAATATCATAAAAAGTCCATGATTTTCCATTTTAATTCAATCATGATCCCCCCTTTTAATTTAACACATAGGTCAGTTCATTATTGTGATAAGAAGAAGAGCACACAGACTGAATTATAATGACTATACTGATGATAGTGCCAATACCATGAACTCTTTGGTTAAGAAATATTGGAGTACATACAATCATGAGTAACATCAACAGACACAGACTTTGTTTCTTCATTCAGCTCAATGTAGTTCCCATTCAGTCATCAAACATTCAAACTGATGACCTGCTCTGTGATGTTTCAAGAAATAGATTTGAATTCCACTTTCAATTATATAGAGCTCCTTATTGGCCAAAAGATTAAGAATATTTCCTAGAAGTAAAATAAGGAATTAACAAAGCAGTTTTCAGTCTGGTTGTCATAAAAAGTAGAGATAGTTACAATACAGACCAACATAGGAGATTGGCTTTTACTACTATTTCTTCCTCTAATGGGGAGGATTCAGCAAAGGTCACTTGATCCAATAGTTATTGATAAGGGAATTAGAAACTGACATAGGGCTAAAGAATATTTCCCAAAAAACCACCAACTGTCAGAATCTCATATGTTGAGCTATCCTTCATCAGCAGATTTTAATGAAAAGGAATCTACTGAAGTATTGTTTAATGAGGGCAAGCAGGTTCACCTGTGTAAGTAAAAACAGTACCATAAACAAGGTATATAATAGAGGGATGATGTGACGTTGGTCTAGCTTTGGAAAAAGATGAGAGATCACTCAGGGGTTCCAGCTAAAAAAGCTGATGGTTTCGAAAAAAAAATTCCTTCTAAATCTTGTCAATATGCTGCAAACATAGGCTTCCACAGTGGCGAAGCATGGGCTGTAATCTCCTTGAAATTTTGCCTGAGCAATCATATCCAAAATGATTTGTGTCCGCACACAATGCTGTGCAACCAAAGATTGTGTCATCACTAAACGGAAAAATGGTTTCAATAATTGATGACACTGCTCATTGTGGACACCATGAAAGGATATTCGTTTTGGTACTATATTTTGACAAGGAAAGGCATAACCCAGTTGAACACGTGTCTTTCCAGAGACTATTAACAATTAATGTGAGAGATATTTTTGACCACTTAAATGACATTCTCAGCATTCTTAAATTCGGTCATCAGTAATGTCTGTATGTTCTGATGGTGCATCTACTACTATGTCTGGATATGTTTTAAGAGTTCAAGTGAGAAATATAGAAAAATATAGAATAATTGCAGTCAAAAAATAACAAAGAAGGAAATGAGCAGAATCAAGAGAATGTTGTATACAGTAACAACAATATTGTTTTAAGAACAGTCCAAATTAACTATGAAGGACATACAAAGGAAGATGCTGTTTGTATCCAGGGAAAGAACTAAAAAATAGAAGTATATATGGAATGGTTTTACATACATATACATATTTGTGTCTAATGGTAATCATCTCCAGGGTGGAGGCAGGGGGAGGGAAGAAAAAAAGGGGAAAAAGAAAGTTAAATGATTATTATATATTTAAAAGGAATAGCAATTGTACACAATAGATTTGCAGTTTCATTTACAATCACTTTTTTTCCCTGTTGTACTCTGTTATGGAAATGCTTGTTTTATTTAAGTGCAGAATAAAATTTAAAAAAAAAAAAAAATATATATATATATATATATATTTGCTTTTTGGAGGGGGGAAAGCAGGGCA